>JAGDQO010000635.1:0-87500 GCA_018342035.1 Solanum appendiculatum | reverse complement strand
TTTCCTAATGTATCGTATTGTATTATATTGTGTTGTATTGAATTGTACTGTATTGTTTTAATGAATACATTGTTTGGATAGATTGTATCGTTATCCATGGTTACATAATGTTACACACTCAAAATTTGAATGATAAACCTACAAGAAAAGTAGGGTACGGGGTAGAACTACTATAAAAAGGTAGAATAAAAGATTAAACATGATTATTAAATAATAAATAAAGACAAAATAAAAATAAAATATTAAGGTAACTCTCGATCACACCAAATCGATTGTTACGTAAAATGGGCCTTTTCTTCGTTACCTAACGATCGATTTAAACGATACGATACATTAAAATTTAAGTAACAATCAAAACAAACATTGTATTTAAACTAACAATACAATATAGTAGAAAAAATGTACAAAGACGGAGAGTACTAATATAATATTAGTTTTTCAAGGAAAAATATAATTACATAAAATAATTAAATATATTTATTTTATATTAATAAGAAGAGCTCCTGATTATATTAAGTCAAGTGATAAACTAATGAAAATCAATATTAACGATCTAATAACTTAAATAGTGAGCAATGTAATAAAGAAATATGAAGTTATTTATGATATGACGTTTCTATATATAAATTTGATTATGAACTATAAAGTGACTTTACAATATAACACGATTATAAACAATACTTTAATAAATATCATGATGCGCGGGTACATACACTAGTTAATAATAGGACAAAAAACTTGAATTAGGGTGAATTGGACCTAAATTTAAAGGGGGCTGAAGCGAAATTCGGCCTAAACTAAGGGGGGGGGGGGCATGGGCTATAATTTCTTTTGGGCGAATTCACAGTTCCTGCATTACTTTGGGCTAGACTATGAAATTATAATTATTTTCTATTTTGTGTCCTACTTATGTAGTTTCCCCTATTTTAAGTGACCTTTGGCTTTTAAGTCTTTTTTAGTAAGCGTTTGGACATGCGATTTCATATCGCAATATGAAATCATGAGATGAAATTAGTGTTTGGACATGTGATTTCACGCTAATTTCATCTCATGATTTCATATCATAAGATAAAATTCCAAATTCTCTAAAAATCATGGTTTGAGAATTTCAAATCATGATTTGGGATTTTTCAAATACAAAATTGACCCACAAGTTTATATTTTGTAAAAACAATCACACATTTATATCTACTAACAATTTATTTCATATGTAAATAAAAGTTATAATTCATATCATTACTTTTTAAACTATTTATATTCATATAACGATTATTCTCACCAACATAAAATTTATTATTACTTTAAATCATTTCTTACTTTACCATTTATATTCACCAAATTCTTTTTTTTTGATCAAATTTATTTACCAACGTCCAAATGGCATTACATTCCATTCATACTGTCCAAATGGGACATTAAAGACAGTTCTATAAGAATGCTCTTGGAAAATCTGAATTTGCTAATAACCTGATTTTAAATCAAATTTTGAAAATATATTGGCATTATATAGTTTTGAAAGTAAATCTCTTTTGTTTGGAATTGGATATCTTATCCATTTTAAAAATTTATTTAAAGGTTTGCAGTTAATTACTAACGTGGGGACTCCTCTTTCCTTTTCAGCTGCATTATTAACATAAAAAATAGTACAAGACCAAAGAGATTTAGAAAGTTTTATCAAATCATTTTGTAGTAAATTATCAATTTCATTTTTACAGTATTCACGATTATTCTCACCAACATAAAATTTATTATTACTTTAAATCATTTCTTACTTTACCATTTATATTCACCAAATTCTTTATTTTTGATCAAATTTATTTACCAACTAAATTTACTAACAAATGACTCAAAGTAATAATGTAGGTTCATCTTCTCAGTTATATAATCGAGAAATGCAAGTTCAACATGAGAAGATTGACCATACTATGTGTATGATTATATTAAAGACTCTACAACTTATGTTTAGTTTTATTTTTTATTAAATTAAAATTTAATCAATAAATATTATATTTGTTTTAAAAAATAGCTTTGTAATTATATATTATGTGATTTATAAATTTTTGCTTATTTGGTAAGATTGTATAAATAATTGAGATAGTTATAGTAATTTTACAAATTATGAGTTTTTTTATATCAATAAAAAACCATATAAAAATTTCAATTACATGTACAAATAAACTTCAACTTCATCTCATAATTTCATAATTTCATAATTTCATATTGATTTCGATTTCCTATAGAGGTGAGTGCTACGTGTCAGGTCATCCTCCCAAAATGTAAATCCCCAAATGGTTGCTGTTGTTTGAGTAACAGAAGCATCGTGTACTCTCCATTTGTTACGAAATGATAGCTGGGGAAGAACCCTAACAATCTTCATATCCAAAAGCTTTTAGTTTTCTAGAGATGAACACAAGCATGCAATTTCCATCTCTAGACGCTTGCAAATCCTTTAAGCTCCAACAACATTTTCAATTCCTGAGATGTAGCAGTTACCATTACACTTCACCTTCAATATATAAACCCAATTATTGCTATCCTTGCGTTTCCTGCAGGGACACTGGAAGTAGAAAGTTCGACAGTAGGGAGAGGGTGAAAGTGAAGGGAAAGGGGAAAGAAAATGTGTGGAGCATTGACAACGAAATGGCAAAGACGGACAAGGAAAGAGATAAGCCGAGGAGGGGGACGAGAAAAAGAGGTGGAAAGAGGATGAAAAGTCTTACTAGGAAAAGCAAAAGTGATAGAGTTATGATCTCTAGTGCTATGTTAATGGAAGTCCAAACTGTTTTACAGACTCAGGTAAATTTTCTGTATAATTTGTAATGGAAGTGATGAATTGAATTTGGATAGAGCAGAGTTGTTCTAATTTGGAGTTTTGAGGTGTAGCTGATTGATTTCTAATGGGAGTGAATTCATGAATGCAACTCGCAAAAACTAGAGTATATAAACTTTATGTGGCCTCCATTTATTTTTATTTTGTTATCCCAATGTAATTTTGTGCTGTGGTCTTCTCTTGGCTTGCAGTCTGCTACATTTGTTTTTGGAATTTGGGACAAACTCTTATGTTTTTGACTTTATTTTGACTCAAGTATGAGCATTTAGCAACAAAAGGTGTCTGTACACGTACACATGTTGGAGCATGTCGTTTGGAAATTGGCCCATTTGCTACATGATAAGCCGTTTATTTGAGCTGTGAAATTGGGGATGGCTTGGCGTTTCTATCAGCAGTTGGAATGACTGCATGTGCGAGCCGACAAATGCACAAGTTGTCTGTCTTAAATCCAATTAGATATAACAGAGAAAGCATATGGCAAGTCATGGAACGTTCTGCTATTGAAAGTAGTTTGCTAGCTTACCAGAGTGATTTGTGGTTTCGACTAGTAGAAGAGGAGCAAGGTCTTTGAGGAAGTTGATTATACCTTTAAGATGTACTTGTAGTGGGTCCAATCAGCTGATTGTGAACATTAATGTGATGAAGTTTTCCTTGAAATCATACTGTTGTTAGCTTTTCAAAATTGTGTTGAAAGTACAAAGTTAGTTTATAAATTCTTATATTAAAGTCCAGCTGCAGTGTCTATTTTCAAGACACCTGCTATTAATGCCTTTCAAGTCAATGACGGGTAGGTTCTAGGAATGTCAGAAATTTAAGGAGTGTGATGAAGTTTAGACAGGTAGAGCATAGCTTGAGATGACAAAGTGAACATGGTGATTTCAAACATATCATAGAGGAGTTATCATTTTGCCTGGCGTAGATACTTCACAGCTACTTCCAGTTGGCCCAAACTGACTTTTATGTTGATGCATTATTCATGAGAGTATAATCAAAATTATGTCTGTTCAACTTTAAGTTTTCTTTGGTTTTTCCTCTCTTCCCAAATTCATTATGCTTTCGTTTCAGGAACCTGTTATCTTACCTGCATGGAATACATTTATTAGTAGTGTCAGTGGGATATGGAAGGGAGTTGGAGCTGTTTTTTCTCCCATCACGGCAGAGATGGAACCTATCGAGATTGGCAACAAGAATGAACACCTCTTTGACTGCTATACTCTCTCTCGTATTGATATAGAGCCATCTCCTTCTGCCAGTCAAAGATCTTTAATTCGAAGGAAAGTAAATTGGGTGACAGTGAATCCACACGGGGAAGTTCCAGAATCAAATGGGGGTGACAACAGAAGCTTAGAGAAGCCCACAGATGCAGCATCGTCCTTCGATATACACGACACAACCAATAGAAAATCTAGAAATTTGCCAAAGTTTGAATCTTTTGACTTTGGAAAGACTGATATTATGGAGGAAGATATTATGGGAATGGAACCTGGTCTTGTTTTCTTTGAGGTAAAGCTAACTTGGTATTTATGACATTGGTTCTCTATATTGTTAATTTTGTGATGCCATTAATGGTGATTATGGTTTCTGGTGCTTTTGGTCAACTCCATACTAGTTCATTACTACGGAGAGATTTAGTAAAAGGTCCTATCTATTTGCAGGATGGATCTTACTCAAGAGGCCCAGTTGATATCCCAGTTGGTGAATCTGATGAGTCTAACTATTACCTCTCACCAACTTTTAAGTTTGAGCAAGTAAGTTTCACATGTTATCTTGGTTAAATTTAGTTTATGCTTTTTTTTGCTGTGGTAACTGGTAGAAAAAGAAAAGGAATTGGAGTACTTCTGCTAAAAAAATTCACTTGATTGATACATGTACATGCACTTAACAATTCAACATAAAATTCAAGATATTACTTTTTCCCTTTCACTCCTATTATGGGGAACCTTTTAGACATAACTGGTAGGAAAAGAAAAGAAATCAGAATACTTTTTACCTAAGTTGCGCGAGCTCTTCACTTTCAATAACACACGTGTTGGATTCTCCAAAATACACTACTTTTGGAGAATCATCCGACATGCACCCGTTGACACTTTTGAAGAGTTTGAGCAACATAACTTTTTACTAATTTTAAATAGCATTACCAAAATATGGTTGGGTAAGTTTCATCCTTATCAAAAGGAAAAAGGTTAGTGACATGCTTATATTGATGAGCTGATATTTATAATTTATATTAGAAGTACAAATTTCTCTTGACAGGATTGTAATTACTATTGGTTGCTTAAAAAATACAACTTTTTCTTGATAAAGCATTTAGTTAATGCTGTGTGAAGATGAGTGAAAGAATCCCCTTTAGCTGCATCATTATCAATCCTAAGGAATAATTTTCAAGTGTTACTGAATTTGCCTTTGCAGCTAAACATTTGGAGTTTGATATTGAAAGGCATTCAAATGCTCATATTTGGTGAGATAGAAAATATTAGGATAGTGTACTTGGAGATGAGAAATCTTGAGGCTCACTAATTTTTCTTTTTCAAAATTGTTAAATTGTACTTTTAGTTTATATCAAGTGTAATCATTTTCGTTTTGACAATACTTTGCAGACCATTTATATGATGATAGGTGGGGCTGGTGTGTGGGGGGTGGGGTGGGGCAGTGAGCCTCTTAATTTTTTGCTTTAGAGTTCTGTCCATCAATCACGTCCCTGCAGAAAATGGAACCTTCTAGTGTGGCTTCATACTTTGGGAAGCTTTTTTGGTTGAACTTCGAGAACAATTTTTCTATGGTAGCTCATTCTTGGTACGACTTGTTTGCCTTGACCATGCTGAGTCTCTGATGAAGCTGGGCTCAAGTTAGAAAAAATAACATTTCAAATAAATTAATGGCTTAAGTTGGATTTAACTAGATAGCGAGTTTCTGAAGTAAGATAGACTAAGAAGATTGATGATTCTATTGGGAAATACCACTTACTCAAATAATATGGTAAAATTCAAATGTGTTTGCTCAAGTTATCTCCAGAATTTCAAATGAACTAGCAGTTAGTTATTTTAACTAGGCAAAGCCGCGTATGTGAGGAAATATCCATACCAATCTAGGTCATATGTCCACAAGTCTAAAAAATATTCCCATCAAGTAGCAACAAGTGAAAGAGTTCCATATAAGGCTGAGGTTAGACACATTTGAGTTTAGATCTAATTGGCATGTTGAGGAGATAAGTATTTACCTTAGCCTTAGTATCGACTTTGATATGAATAGTATTTTCAAAAACAATTATGATTATTATTTAGGTTAATGCTTTCATTCATAATGTGGGGCACTATAAAGGACGGCATTGTGTAGTACGTCACTTCCATTCTATAGAAAAGTTCGACAAGAGCCTTGTTGCTTCCAATTGCACACACAAGTGTACATGGTCGCAAAAGTAATAAGTGGCTCTTTAAGAACCGGAATATCGAACCCACAGAGACTTGTCAATTAACTATTTACTAAATTATACTAGTCTAATTATTTATTTAAGAGTGTCAAAAGAAATAAAAGAATGCAAAAATTAAATACTAAGATTAACTTACAGTGATTGGGACAATTCCAGGGCTGCAACATGCATAGGGTTTCATGTATCGCATCTCATGTAATGAATTAACTAAGGTTATCAAATTACTGATTTACAGGGTTGATTTTATGATCATGATCTCTCGACCCCTAATCGCCTACTCCAACTAGCTGTCTAACTACATCATTGAGCGGGGATAGGCAGTCCTAATTGGCGAGCATTTATATTTCATCCTGTTTCGTAACCAAGCGAGGTGTTCGTCCGGGCGTCACTCCTGAACACGAATCTAAACAAAGTTAGAACAAGCTCTTTGCATTCTTTGGTCTATCTACCTCTTTATCTCTCGAGTCCAAGAATAGACAATAGATTTATTTCTATGGTGATCAAGCATGAAATACAAAAACAAGAATACAAAAGTAATTTAAACGATAACCAATATTAATTCAATACAATGGATGTTCAACAATTACCCATGGCCGCAGCCCCAGAACAAGGGTTTTTAGCTACTAATACCTAAGAAAAAGAAGAAGAAAAGAACCCTAAAAAGTATTGACAACTTTTCCTTACAAAGTGTCTTCCTTACAAAAGTCTTCTTCAATAATTATTTCTATGGACTATTTATAGATGTAGAAAACCCTGAATAAAATAACTGAGTCTAAAACAAATTAGGAACCCAAAACCAAAACGGAATTGAATTCCTTTTTTTACTCGTGAAACCGCCTCACAATTTGAGTGTCTTCGATTTCTTGCCGCGTGGGAATCGTTTAATTTGCAACAAATCGTTTGAATATGTATATATATAAATATAATATAATATTCAATTTAATCCATTAAGCTGCCTGCTTGATTTTCTTCTTCAACCTTCCATCTTTAATTCGTTTTAGCTCCAAACTTCTTCAACTTTACACCAATTTAATCCTACAAATAAAATACACTATTTAGCACAATCCATAAAATCCATTCTAAAAAAGGACAAATATAAATAATAAATATGAGGCAATTAATGATAAGAAAATATATTTTTGGCCTCAGATCAAGCCTCAATGAATCATTTATAACCTTGATTCCAGAAAGAGATGGTAAATTAGATATTAAGGATCTTTGACATATAAGTCTACTAAGAAGCATCTACAAAAAATTGGATAAGGCCAGACTAGCCGTGTGAGAAATGTCAGAAGATGGGACATCATCAAAAGATTTGCAAAACCAACACTCAACAAAATAGTGCTGCACAAGTAGCTAATCAGGAAGATGAGGAGCAACTCGTTGTAGCAACTTGTTTTGCAACTAGCAGCTCAAGTGACAAGTGGCTTATTGTCAATGGTTGCACAAACCATATGACATTTGATCGTGAGCTCTTAAAGGAGTTGGATACTTCAGTAATTTCCAAAGTACAAGTTGGCAATGGAGAGTATATTTCTGCTGAAGGCAAAGGTACTGTGGAAATTAAAATCGCATCAGGTACAAAACTAATCAAAGACGTGTATTTTGTACCTAATATAAGTCATAGTCTGTTAAGTGTTGGCCAAATGTTTGAGAATGGTTTCAAACTTCTCTTTGAAATCAATTATTGTCAAATCAAGGATGAAGATAACAAAAATTTATTCAAAGTAATGATGAAGGGAAAGAGCTTTACATTGGATCCTTTAGTGCATGAGCAAAAAGTTTATTCTGCAACTAAGATCAATGCAGAAGTTTTGCACAAAAGGCTTGGATATTTCAATCATGATGCTGTAATGAACCTATAGAAGAAAGATCTAGTTCGAGGGCTGCCTAACTTTGAAGGTGAAATACCAGATTGCAAAACTTGTAGATTTGGCAAGCAAACAAGGCTTCCTTTCAACAAAGCAACTTGGAGAACTACTGAAAAACTAAAGTTAATCCACACAGATCTGGCTGGTCCTCAAAGAACTCTGTCACTCAAAAGGGAGTAAGTATTATATAGTTTTCTTTGATGACTATACGAGAATGTGTTGGATTTACTTTCTCAGGTTTAAGTCAGAGGTTGCCGCTATCTTCTGGAAATTCAACCAATGGATCGAAACTCAAAGTGGCGGTAAGATTCAATCTTTAAGGTCTAATAATGGCAAGGAGTACACATCTGATCAGTTCAATATATTTTGTGAAGAAGCTGAGATTGAATACCAATTCACTGCTCCATAATCCATAAACTCCACAATAAAATGGAGTTAGTGAGAGGAAGAACCGTACCATCATGGAGATGGCTAGATGTTTGTTGTATGAGAAGTGTTTGCCAAAAGAGTACTGGGCTGAAGCTTCACATACCTCAGTCTTTCTACTCAACATGCTTCCAACAAAAGCATTAGATGGAAATTTGAAGTCTGGTATGGTTATAAACCTCTTTTGAAAAATCTCAAAGTGTTTGGATGCTTGTGCTTTACTTATGTGCCACAGGTTAAAAGAGATAAGTTGGATAAAAAGGTGGAAGCTGGAATATTTGTGGGTTACAACACTGTTTCTAAGGCTTACAGGGTTTTCCAACCTCATACAAGGAAAATCTTGATAAGTAGAGATGTGCATTCCATGGAAGATAAACAATGGAACTGGAAAGAAGCAAAACCAACATTCATTCTAGATCAAAGTACAATGCTCCAGCTGAAAGAAGATGAATTGGTGGATGATATCCCAGTAAGAGGCACAAGATCTCTCTTTGATATCTATTAGAGATGCAATATGGTTGTTCTTGAGCCAACAAATTTTTGGGAAGCAGAGATAGATCCAAAATGGAGAGTTGCAAAGAAGGAGGAACCCACCATGATTGAGAAGAATCAAACATGGGAACTTGTGAAAAGACCTGAAGACAGGAAAGTCATAGGAGTGAAGTGGATTTTCAGAACCAAGTTGAATATAAATGGCACTATCAACAAGCACAAAGCCAGCCTTGTTGTAAAGGGGTATGCTCAAATTTTTGGTATTGATTTTTGTGATACGTTTGCTCCTATTGCTAAATTAGAAACCATTAGATTATTGCTGGCTATAGCTGCACAAAAGGGTTGGAAAGTGTTTTAGTTGGACGTTAAATCTACATTCTTGAATGGCTTTCTTGAGGAGGAAATTTATGTTGAGCAACCTGAAGGATTCGCAGTCAAAGGGCATGAAGATGAAGTGCATCAGCTCAAAAAAGCTTTGTATGGACTAAAGCAGGCGCCCAGAGCTTGGTACAGTAGGATTGATGAGCATTTGGCACAACTGGGCTTTAGAAAATGCCTTAGTGAAGCTACTCTCTACATTAAAGGTGATGAAATTAATTTTATTGTTATTTCACTATATGTAGATGATCTACTGGTTACTGGAAGCAATAATGAATTTGTAAGATATTTGAAGAAGATACGCAACATACTTTTGAGATGACGAATTTGGGAGAAATGGTGTATTTTTTGGGAATGGAAATCAAGCAAGAGCAAAATAAATTCATCTGTCAAAAGTAGTATGCAAAAGACATTTTGAAAAAGTTCAGAATGGAAAATTGCAAAGAGACAACTACTCCAATGTGTCAAAAGGAGAAGTTGAGCAAAAATGATGAAGCTGAAAAAGTGGATGAGACTCTTTACAGGAGTTTGGTTGGCTGTCTCAGGTATCTTACAACAATTAGAGAAATGGGGTATTTTCTGGGAATGGAAATCAAGCAAGAGCAAAATGAAGTGTTCATCTGTCAAAAGAAGTATGCAAAAGACATTTTGAAAAAGTTCAGAATGGAAAATTGCAAAGAGACAATTACTCCAATGTGTCAAAAGGAGAAGTTGAGCAAAAATGATGAAGCTGAAAAAGTGGATGAGACTCTTTACAGGAGTTTGGTTGGCTGTCTTATGTATCTTACAACAACTAGACCCGACATTTTATATGCTGTAAGTCTTCTATCTAGATTCAATAATTGTGCAACTGACACTTATTTTAGAGTAGCTAAAAGGGTGATAAAGATATGTTAAGGGAACATTGAATTTTGGAATCAAGTTCTATGCAAATCAGAAGTATGTGTTGCAGGGGTATTCCGATAGTAATTGGGGTGGCTCTTCCAATGACATGAAAAGTACTTCTGGTTATTGTTTTACTCTTGGTTCAGGAGTATTTTCTTGGTGTTCTAAGAAGCAAGAGATTGTTGCACAATCAATGACTGAAGCTAAATTCATAGCAGCAACAGTTTATGCAAATCAAGCCTTATAGCTTAGAAAAGTGCTACTTGATGTGAATTTAAAGCAAGTAAAGTGCACAGAGGTCTTTGTGGATAATCAAGAAGCTATTGCTATCTCAAATAATCTAGTTTTTCATGGAAAAACCGAGCATTTCAATATCAAATTATTCTTTCTCAGAGACGCGCAGAAAGAAGGATCTGTTGGGTTAAAGTACTGCAAGACGGATCTTCAACCGGTGGATATTTTTACCAAAGCCTTGCCAAGGAGCAGATTCAAATTTCTCAGAGAAAGATTTGGAATTTGCAGCAATTGAAGCAAGGAGGAGTGTTGATTGATTGCCTCAGTTACTGCAGTAACTAGTCAATAGAAGTTGCTGTATTTTCTCCAGCTTTTTAGCCATCTTCAGCAGTTTAAGTTAGTTGCTGTTTTTTAGGAGTTAAGTTTCTATTTTTAAGAGTTTGTTTATCATGGAATCATGTGCAAAGTAGTTGCTTAGATATAGGCTTTAGTTGTTGCATTTTTTGTGTATTTAAACACCATTTCACCCCAAAATCATCTTTCCACCAGAAAATATTTCTTCTCTTCTTCTTGCCTTTATTTCTGTTTACAGAGTTGAACTTCATCCTAAAAACTCCAACAGTGTTTATAGTGAATTTCTTTCTACAGTAGGCTGGCAAAAAGGGAGAAAGGAATTTTTATCATTCCTCAAAACAGGTATAAGTTAGGGCACTGAGGAAAAGTTTTATTTGGAAAACAACACTGCGAGCCATTCTGATGGTTGAGAACTTGAAGAAAAGGACAAGTTTCATTATCAATGCATCATGTATAAGAAGGTGAGGACGTCAATCATTTGCTGATTCAATGCCCACTTGCATGTAGGCTGCGGTGAACTTGTGGAATATGTTCAAAGTTGAATGGGGTAGTGCCAGGATCGATTAGAGATGTGTTATTCAGATTAGTTAATGTACAAGAAGATGAGGATGTCAGTCATTTGCTGATCTATGCCTGCTTGCATGGAGGCTACAGTGAATTTGTGGAATATGTTCACAGTTGAATGGCTTGTGCCAGGATCTATTAAAGATATGTTACTGGGATGGAAGTTCAAAAAGAAGAGATGGAAAAGAAGAGCATGAGAAATGAAACTTTGAAGGTCATGTGGACCATATGGAAATTAAAAGATAGAGGAGCATTTAAATGAGTTGAAAATTCTTTTGTTAAAATTTTTGGAACTTTTTTGTTTTATGCACACTTACAGAGCACATATGGGAGTCCAATCAATATTGATGGCTGGATGCGCTTTATAGCAAATAATGCCTTCTTTTTTTAAGAATTATAGATCTATATGCAACTTGCATACTAGTTTTTACCCCATCATATTAATAAGCTTTAATCTTTTCCCCCAAAAAAAAAGTATGTGTTGTTTCGTAGTATCATGGTTTTGGGAATAAGGACCTAGGTTCGAGAGATGTTTTTTTTGTGTGCACAAATGACATAAAACAATCTTGTAAAAGGCTCACTTAATATGTGTTTAACTGTTGAAACTTGAATCTAGGTGAAGTCCAGCTTAGGCCTTTCACCTTGTTTAGGTGGCGCTTTGGACCACACGAGGCCTCATGTCATGTGTCTCATTGTCCATGTGCTTTGTCTTAAAGAGGGTAAAAACAATAAACATTGTTGAAAGTGATATACCGATTGTAAGCATATTGGTAAGAATGAATGTTTGGTGAAAACGAATAGGAAGTTAGAAATTTTGTATCAAAAGGAACTTAAACATGCTTCTTTGCATCTAGTCAGAACTTTGGAATGGTTTAAACTTTATTACCATGATTTTACTTAATATAATTTACGTAATGGTAATTATTTCAATTATTTGTTCGGATAATTGTTGCTTGTGTTTAACGTTATTTTTTCTTGCATTACATGCTTCTGTTTTTTTTTTTTCAGTGTCTTTATTGAAAACCCATGCTTTAGTTGTAAAATTCCTCGTGTTTTGTCCTTCGATTTATGTAATTATATGTGTTTCGTGTACTTCAATTGTCGTATTATTTTGTGATAGTTATTGTTCATTTTCTTCAAATTGCTTTATCATGCTTTATGTAGTATTTTGCCATGGCTTCTTTCATTTCCGTTATTTTGTTTTACCGGACTGCTTTGTTTTGCTTTTCCTTGAGCTGAGGGTCTATCTAAAACAACCTCTCTACCTCCCAATGTAGGGATAAGGTTTGCATACACTCTATCCTCCCCAAGCTCCACTTGTGGGATTACACTGGATATGTTGTTCTTGTGGTACTTTTTGCTTGGCAACACTTGCTGAAAGGCATGAGAGCCAGCTGTTAGCTTTGTTGACTTCCTTCTTCACCTAGTAGTGGCTTTCCAAAGACGGGACCTTTTGTTATCACTATATGCACTTAATAACCAATTACTTGCTTCCAATCAGTCTCGAAGTTCAATCTCGGCAATATAAGTAGCTCTTATATCCATATACTCTATCAACTTCAAATCTCCTCTTTAGCTTCTTCTAGGATTTGATGAATGTCCCCATTTCCTTTAGTGCTCTTTGATTTTAATGAACTCTTGGAATATCTTAACTCACTCTCTTCTTCTTGCGGGTGTTTGGGGGTGGGGTGGGGTGAGGGAGGTGCATTCAATCTGTGTTCTTGAAGTCAATGTGAGTGACCTAAAACAGTGCTTTAAACAACAGCTATTTTTCATGACCTGTTTTTTTGACTAGTTGAGTGAGCTCGTTTGTTCCCTTAATTTAAAATGACACTTGGAAGCAACACTAGCACCATTTTATACCTAGTGTTCTGCTTTGAATTTTCCTTTGAGAGAGATGTCAAAAGCAATCCTATTTATCAGTTTCCCTTCTTAAGCGTTGCTATGTAAAGAATCTCCTATTTTATCAGTTTCCACTAACAACATTATCCTAGTGTAATGTTTGGTTTATACGTCCCTTGAAAAGAAAGTTAATTTCTCTTCCTTTATTTTCCTTTACAGTGTCTGGTAAAAGGTTGTCACAAGAGACTCCGCATGGTGCACACAATAGAGTTTAGTAATGGGGGCTCACACATCCAAATATTGAGGGTTGCTATGTATGAAGAGCAGTGGGTTAGTACTGCTAATTTAGCTGACCAAAGGTATCAGTATCTTATATTTGATGCTATAGGTTGTAATTCTGAAATGTTAATCTGTTAACCTCTGTAATCCTTCAATATATTGTTGTAAGTTTGCCAAATATATAGGTGGCCCCTCGAAGTTTGTTCCTGTCCTCGTTCTAACACCTTATATGCCTATTGAACACTCCAACCTCCAAAAAAATGTCCCTATTGGGTACCACACTCGACATACGTTAATAAGTCCAGGTGTGTGAGATCAATTGCTTCATATGTTGCAAATCAGTCCAATAAGATAAATACAGGTCAATAAAGAAAAAAAGAAAGACACGTCACAAAATAAATCCTAACCCCCTCTCTTTCTCCTTCTTCCTCCAAACATCCCTATCATCGCCCAACTCCACTGCAACATTTGGTTACTGACCACCATTTGTGGAATTAGAATAGGCAGAGATTTTTCCGGACTGAAGAAGGATACTGGACCAATAATTATCTCTCACCTCATTATTTAACAACATCTTGGTTGCCTCATTTCCTTTCAGTTTGAAACATATTAATGTAATGGATACTTATAAAGCCTGTATTTGACACTGTTCTGCATGACAGTACTACTACTCCCTCTGTGTTCCATTTTATATGATGTTCTTGTCTTTTTAGTCTGTTTCAAAAAGAGTGACTCCTTTCCATATGTAGGAACTTTTTATCTTTAACCAATAAAAAAATGCTCTTAGTCTCACAGAAATGTCATGACCATAGTTGTTAAAGTACTTTTGGTATGTATTAAAAGCCCCTTTTAAACTCCATATTCAGTCAAATACTACCACATAAAATGAAATGAAGTATTAAATTTTCTAATTATTTCTTGTGTCTTCCCTGTGACTTATAGTGACATGGAGCTGGACGTGAAGCCCTTTTCTCAAAGACGAAGAGTCCAACCATCAGAGCTGACTGGATCTTGGAAAGTGTTTGAGATGAGTGCAACACCTATATACGGTGAGGACAACACAACGGAAACAACTCATGGCATGCCGTACGTTTACCTATGCATGGAAAACCTAAAGAAGAGAAGCCTCCCAGAAAATCCAGTGTACTTTGGAGAAGAAGAATTGTTAGACATGCAGGATGCAACTGTTCTTTGGCTACCAGGAAGCGTTACGAGTTATGTTGATGTGAACAAGGATGGCACCCTATGTATAGGAGTTGGGTGGTATTCAGATGAAGGAGTAAACCTTGTTATGGAAAGAGATTATGAAGCGGATGGCAAACTCAAAGAGGTTCGATCGAAGTGTGAGATGAAGAGAAGATGGACTAATCCACCACCCATGTAAATTCTCTTCACCCCTTTTTCTTTCTTTTGGTTTTAATAAGGGTCATGTCCCATTTTTGAATCCATGTTGACATAAATGGAATTCAAGTTTTATGCATTCACAACCAAAAAAAAAGTGACTTATTCCTTAAAAATACAAATATGAACAAATAAGAGAGGAAATAAACACAAATGAAATAGAACATAAAAAAAAAGAAAATAGAATTCATATATAGCACTGCCTCTCTCCTAGCCCATGAATACAAACAAGGCACCCAACACAACTGAAAACCCATAAACCATTTTGCTCATCCTGCCAAAAGTCCCAGAGGCACCATTAGGTGACATGGGCTTGGTGCCAGAGGGAGTTGCTGGTGTTGTGCCAGAAGAACTCCCTTCAACTTTAATTGCCAATTTCATGCCAGTGTCACAGTGATTAAGTGTAGGACAAACAAAGTACATGTCACCTGCACTTGAAAGGGGGATACTATTCTGTCCACCAGTGTAACTTAGGAGAGCATTTCCAGTGTTGCAATTGTCATAGTCATCTTTACTTACAACGTTCACGCCATGACTTCCACCATAGTTGAATACTGCCAAACATATTCAAATTGCGTTATATATAAGGTTTCTTTTATAGGACTTGTTTTTATTTTAATTTAGTTAGTATATCACATGATCAAAGTCCCATTCTAGAATTTCTCTAAAATTTTCGAGAAAAGTTTAAAGAGAAAAGTTATATTAGGGATGTCAAATGGGCTGGTTGAGTTGAAATTGGAGATATTAAAATGAGTTGATAAAAATGATTAAATGGCACAGCATGACATCTCTTTTTATTAATTGGCAACATATAGCCCGCTTTTATTTTTTTAGCACAAAAAGGTTTTTAAAAATTAAATTTTGCAATTAATAGCCCACGTATTGGGAAGTTATTTTTTAATTAAATTAAATAATTTTTAGGAAGTGGCAGCATGATGTCCTTTTTAATAGGGAAGGAGGTTGTTTTCTCCCTTTTTTTTTCTCTTCTTTCTCGTACACATGATTTTTTTTTATGTGCCTTTTTATTGATGATGCAAATATTTATTCTTCTTCTTCATTACTTTAAACAAAACATGACTTACTTTCTATTTATTAGCTTTAAATATTGAATTCTATAAAAATATCCATCCATAGTGTCAATTTTTCAGTCTGTTAGCCTATGTTTAATCCCCTCTTGTATTGTTGTTCAATTTTTATTTTTTTTTAATTTTTATTTTTGAAATTGAAGGTTATATCTATTTTAGACAAAAATTTTGGAAATAGTAATTGATTGTGGGTATCAATTGTCATGGTTAAGAAAGTTATCCCTAGGATTATTCCTAAAAAGAGAAATTCTGATTCTGATTTTGTGAATTCTCCAACCATAGCTCTAAATTTTAGCCATGCAAGTTCTTTTTGTTATCCGATTCGACTTGTGTAATTACTGTTGAGCATTTTAAATTCAATGTGCAATCCTCATTTACACACTAAAAAAAGAATCTAAAATGTATACAAATTTTGAGTGAATGAATACGCGGATATGTATACATGAATGCAATGTATACATGATGTTCATGATTAAAAAAAAAAAACTTCAATGCAGTGTATACATATTATAAGTGAATGAATACATAAAGTATTCGATTTTTGAATATGTATACACTGCAGGGGATAATATAGATATAAATGTATACGAATACTAAGTGAATGAATACACCGTTCTTCTACCTATATGCAATCATCAAGTATACAATTGGAAATTTTTTGTTAAGTAACAAACATATGAAAATACATAATTTACGTTTTAGGTGGTTATGTGTATATATAAATTTTTAAATTTGTTGCAGATCCTTGTTGATATTTTTATATTGGATTCATGAATGTTTTTGGATTGATGTAGTTCATGAAAATTGAATTGATAATATCAATCTGGAGTTAAAATTATGAATTTAATAATTAGCACATGTTTCCATTATATTTTTGTTGTCTAGTGGTGGTTGGTTACGCGAGGAAAAAAAAAACTCTATTAAAATGTCATTTATTAATTTGGGCTATTTTATGCCTATTTTTTATTTGTCTATTAAATGCTAATTAATGTTGGGCTATGTATTGCTAATTATAACTATCAGTTGTATATGTGTGTCATTTCCTCAAATTTGAATGACTTGAGATTGAACCCAATTCAAATTATCTTGAGAGCCCAAACCTTTAAAATTATGGGCGGGTTACTTATAGTTTGGGCTCATTTTTGACACGCCTAGCTCTAGCCCAAGAAATGTTAGACAAGGCTTTAACAAGCGAGGAAGCTTCAATTACTAGTGGCAAAGCTAGGTATTTTGCCAAGATGGTCAAGACTTTATTACATATATCTTAAAAGTTGTTCTTGACCTGTATACCTAGTATATATTATTTTCTATATACACAATATAATTTTTCGATGAATGTGACTACACTACAGCGCACTGCGGCTCATCCGAGCTTCTTTGTTAGTTTACTTAGAATATTTATAACTTTTATGGCAATTCGTGAAAAGCAAATGACATAATTCTCGAGTTTTTTATTTTATTAAAAATAAATGAAATAGAAGGAGTAGTAATTTTATGCATCTCCAATAAATAAAAATAACATAAAAGGTATACTGACTGTACAAACATATATATATATATATTTTAATCTAGTCGGTTATATTAGGTGAACCTAGAATAATAAATATGTGATATTTTGAAGTCATATAACTCTAACAAGTCAACCATATCATAATATTTTCAATAATGCATCCTTCATTACGTTAATTTGGCAAATCGATTGAGAAATCACCACATGTAGCCATCTAATTATCTAACTACTCCTAATAGTTTTATCTTGATAAATGTCGTGGTCTATGATATCTTTAACTATTTATTTATTTTTCAAATAAAAATGATTTTGAATTCTTTTAAGTAAGTAATATGATGCTAGTGGTAGATCATGAAGAGTTAAAAACTGTGGATGATAAGTTGAGAAGGGTAAGTTTCCAAACATAATTTTTCTACACATATATGGAGTTCGAATTGAAAGTCACGGATTCTGTTACACTTACATATCAAACCTTTTACACATATGTGACTTTTTGAGATAATAACGATTAGTAAATTGAGCATATGAGAAATGGGAAAATAAAGAAAGATAGGGAAATTAAGTTACCAAGGTTGTCTCCAACATTAAAAGTTTGAGCAGATGCCCAAGTGGAATAATCTCCAGATTGACTCCACCCATCACTGCCTCCAACAATGTGATCTTTGCCAAAACACATTATTGGAGAAGCAAAAACAACAAATACGAAGATTGCTGCAAAACCCATTATATGTAACTTTTGATTAATTAATTAGCCCAACTTATATAAAGGGAAAATTGCTTTTTGGAGATGAGAAAGAAAAAACACAAGTTTATGAAATGACGGATACTGTTATCCCAACTTATATAGAGCAATCATTTAGTCCAAAAGCAACAACTTAACGTATTATAAAAAAAATAATACTTGTAGTTGTCGTTAGTTTGAAGTTTTCACTTGATATATATATATATATATCTATATATATATACTAATAATAGTAGTAGTAGTTAGTTTGGTGTTAACTACTTCTCTATGTGTCAGTCTACCTAATGCTTTAGGACATTTTTGTATGCCTTTCTCTGACTTGTGTCTTTGATACAATCATAATTGATACACCCTCTACCAAACATAAGTTTCTTTCTTTTTGCCTTGCACCTAATTGGTTTCAATATTGTTACTAAAAATGGCTTGATTTACTATGATTAAATAACTCACCATTTAATCAAGTGCAGTATTCAATCTTTTTAGAGCACCAGGAACAACAAATCATATTACATCAATTCAAGAAAATATGTACATAAAATACTTAATTTTGTGGAGAGATGGAGAGTTTACGTGCATCATAATTTGGACAATAAATTCACTACGGCATATATATTGTTATTTAAAATAAAAGTTGAAGGATAATTTAGTTAATATCCATTCTAATAGCTACTTATCAAATAATTTTTAAATTGGGCAGGTTGGATAAAAGAACTATGGGGAGTATGAAATATAAACTGATACATGAGGGTGTGCAAAAATTGAACCGAAAAAAAAGTTATTGGCTTAATGGGTTAAAAAAAAAGTTATAAAAAAAAAGTTATCGGGTTATTGATTCAATATTGTTTTTTTAATATTTGGTTATTAGGTAAACCAATAACCCATTAAGACAATAGGAATAAACTACTTTACCAGGTTAAAAACTTAAATATACAATTTAAGCATCTAAATAACCCCTATATAACAATAGTTTAACTTTTCACCTACATAGCAATAGGATTTTTACAAAACAAAACAAATCAAAAATAAATAAAAAATAATTGGTAAATTAGAATACAACAATACACGTTTCTATATTAAATAAGATTTCATTCCTTAATTTCCTCTCATTTTGTTATTTAACAAATTTCTCAATAATTAATCCCTCAATATTTTTATTTCCTTATTTTTTCTCCTCTTTTTTAATCTTCTTCTTGAAATATTGAATAAACAGATTCTCTTTATCTCTCTCACCTTTTTTTTTCTAAATTTTCTCTCTCCTTTTCTTATTTCTCTCTCTCTTCACTAGTCTCTTTCTTTTCTTTTTTTATTTGGTACCATTTCTTACCCCATTTTATTTTTTGAAAAATTTCTTTGTTCTTTTTTTTTATTCTCTTCCTTCAATTTTTTTTTTGTTTAAATCATTTTTTACACCAATGTAATTGGAACATATAATCAAAAATTTAATTTATCATCAATGTATAAATTTATTTATTTTAATTTATTTGGTTATAGTTTGGTATAATTCATTATGATAAAATTGAGTTAGATTAATTCGAACTTGACACCAAAGTTAAATCATATTGTAAAAAGTTGATGTATATTTGATTAGATTATGGTGTTACGTATTATGGGGTTGTAACCTATAACTAAAATCAACTTTACCATCAATTATAAATCAATATCTTTTATAGTTCTAAATCAACATATCACCAAAAAAATTAGCTATACCATACATCAAAGTATATACACTATAACATATTGCAACTTTAAATCAACAAATCACCATTATTTTTTAACCAACAAATCCATCAATTATTTTTAGTTGTTATAGTTATTAAAATTTGAACTTGACACAAAGGTTGCACCACATTGTACACCATGTAAATTAATTTGATGATACTAAAAAGTTGGTATATACTTGATTAGATTATGGTGTTATGCGTTGTTGGGTTGGAATATATAACTAAAATCAACCTTACCATCAATTATAAATCAATTTCTTTTATTGTTCTAAATCAACATATCGCCAAAAAGTTAGCCACATCATCCATCAAATTGAAATCAACAAATTACCAATATTTAAACTATATCATCCATCAAAATATATACACTAAAACATATCACGGTTAAAAATCAACAAATCACCAATTATTGTACCAGATCAGCCACCAAAGTATATTCCTTAATACATATCACAATTTAAAATAATATATCATCAATAATTGTACCAAATCGGCCATCAAAGTGTATACACTAAAATATTTTTGTGTTTAAAAATTATTTCGATAATTTATGGACCACATGATACAAATCATATTCACTATGATAATGCGGATCTTCTTCGAATTAACAGTTGTTATTTTTGGTGTTGAACAAACAACCTGGCTGTTGACATCGATATTAGCCTTCATCAAACGAGGACTCTTTCGGGGAGTATTATCAATAACAACTTTCTTACTCATAATTGATTTATTCAAGAAGCAAAAATCCTTTTTTTTTTTTATATTGTAAGAAATGATTTTGAAAAGAAATAAAGAGAGATATTTTCAAGAAGGAGACACAAAACCTTTTCTTGAAAACGATGAAAAAAAGTGTGCAGTAATGTTTAATACCAAGGAAAAAAAAGAGTGCACCAATGATATTCCTTCCATGTAAGGTTAACAAAAGAGAGAAAGTGAGATATTTATTAAAGGAATGTATCCAAATATAATTGTGATTGGAATTTTAAAAATTAAATAAAATAAAAGATAAAATATGACTCCCAAAAATTTAGTCCACTAACCAATAAAATAGGACATAAATCGTGTATATATTCATTTTATAATAAATTGTCATATTTGTAATTAAAATGTTAATGTTGTAAATAAAAAGATTAGAATAATATTATGTAAATCAAGGTTTTAAATAGTATATTCTTGTAATTTAAATGTTAGAGTCCTAGCTTCTATTATTTGTGTTGCAGTTGTATAGTTTTTTTCATGTTAGTTACTATTGTTTCTAATTATGAACATTCCGTAAAGTTACATTATTGTCATGTCACGCCAAATCGTTGGAGAAGTCATATGATTATTTTATGAGCATTTTCTTATTGGTTAAACCGAAAATCGAATCGTTAAGGACCAAAACCGATAAATATCTTATTGGTTTAGCATATTTAAAAATAAAAAATCAATAAACCAAACTGATAACACATAAAACCAAATCGAACGATACACACCCCTACTGACACACAAAGGTTTAGGCATTATATATTAATTAATGGGTGAAAATCATTTACAATTATAATTTTATTTAAAGAATTAAACTTCTTGCCTAATAATTATGAACAATTAATATTCCCCACCCCCACCCCCACCCCCACCCCCACCCTTCCCGGTTTATAAAGTGTCTATTTTTTAAAAATTAATTATGATATTCTTTTACCTAGGTGTTTCACCTATAGCTTAAATTATGTTATACCTTATTATAGTTGAAATTTCAGAGCACTAAAATCAAATATAGAATAGTCACTTTATGATCCTATTCTAAAACTACCGGTATTTGTTATAATTGATATTTTAATTTAACACACATTAAATATATATTTAAATTATACTTTCTCTTTGACTAAGCAAGTATTTACACAAGAAAATAGTATCACATGCTTCATAATTTCTCTGACATCGAAAGTTTAGATAATTAATCAATCATGCTTCATAATTTCTCAATTCATATAAAGAGTTTTATAGATAAAATCGTCATATAGTGCTAACTGTTAAGCATTAATGGTCATGGATACAATAATAGCATATTCAATGTGATTCCTTAAATAAAATTTAGAAAGAATATGATATATGTAGACTTTACCCTTCCATTTAGTAAGGTAGAAGACTGATTATATATGAATAATTTTTTGTTGGTTGACTTGAATTACTAAGAAAAGATACTAATTGCGAATTTTTACGTCCCCTTAAAAGGTATAACTCTACCCCGCTAATAACTGTTATCAAAATGCAGAGAGCAGGTGGATATAATGAATACATTATATATTTTGTTTATCATTGCCTCTTAATTATTTGAGAAAATGGTTGTAATG
This sequence comes from Solanum appendiculatum, assembly GCA_018342035.1. NCBI lineage: Eukaryota > Viridiplantae > Streptophyta > Magnoliopsida > Solanales > Solanaceae > Solanum > Solanum appendiculatum. Next base: position 65,126 of record JAGDQO010000635.1, on the reverse strand, counting down.
TATTTGACTTGGACAATCAATTCCATCGTGTTTGGTAGGGTTTATTACTTGTTAGTCCATGCATTAGTTGTGTTATCTCAAGTAGGGCTGTTCATGGTTACGGTTAAAAAACCAAACCGAACTGCAATCCGAACTAAACCGATTAAAAAAATCGATATTTGGTTTGGTTTGGTTTTAAAGTTTAAAAACCGATACTATTTGGTTTGGTTTTGGTTTTACTAAAAAACAATCGCAAAAATAACCAAATCGAACCGATAAATTAAATATATAAATTTTATAACTATTTATATATTATTTATAAATAAAATATAAATATTTTGTTAAATTTTAATCAACTCAAGTCTTTAACTTTATCATTTTCTCTAGCCCAACACTTAAATTTTAGTCCAACTATTACAATCCTAAGTCCAAGTCCATCAAAACCATTTACTTTAGTCTTTGCCTAACTTACCTCACATAAGATAGTCATATTTTCTATTAATTGAATCACTTTGTTCATGCAATAATAACTCTAGTATTGCTTAATTGCTAATTAAACCAACAATAGCTTTCATGTGGATTGTTCATGTACTAGGTGTTTGTGTCTATCGAGATACGTATGTCCTAAAATTTTTTATTACTTTCAAACCGAAAAAATCAGAAAAACTGAACCAAACCGAACCAAACCGACAATAACCAAACCGACGGTTATTTTTTTCGTTTGGTTTGGTTTGGTTTTAGAAATTTAAAAAACCGACTAGATTGATTTGGTTTTGGTTTTAACCAATAACCGATCCAAACCGAACCACGAACACCCCTAATCTCAAGTAGAGCCAAAATTTTCATTAAGGGAAGTCAATGGATTGTAGTAAAAAATGATCACGAGGTTAATAGGGTTTGAACATGTGACCTAATGGAATTTTCACAACCCCTTAACCACTAGATTAAACCTTTAATTTGTGTTAAGAGATTTCAATACTTGTATATGTATTTATTAAACCAAAATTTGATTTTAGATATAATGTAATATTTCGATGAAGGAGTGTCTCTTGACACCCCTTGGAAAAGGGTGGCTCCGCCCCAGTTGTCTCAAATGTGAAACTCAAGAGTAGGGGTGAATTGAAATCTTTTCATAAATCTATAGGCAATTGTTACTAAGTGCTAATCAACTTACCTGCAAGTTAGTTAATATGTGAATACATTGAATGATTGAAAGATAAAATAAGATATAAATTTTTATATTCGTTTAGATCATTGATTTGGTGCCTAGTCCAGTTCCTTTGGTTGATAACAGTTTTCTTTGGAGAGTTGAATGAACTGGATTGTATAACTTGTGTTGTTATCTCCGATATTTGGATAACTTCAGATATCCTCTAATGACTACAACCTCTAATTTTAAAACTCACACTAATCTTTCTTTTTCTTTTGTGCCCACTAATAAATTCTTAATAAATACAATATTTATTGCAAGATAAAAGAGTGAATAGTATTTCTAGTTCAAATGAAGTTGTACACTTGATCTCTTGATCTTCGTCTTCCTACATAGGAGGTGTCTTCATGTTACTATTGCTGTAGATTCTTGATATGTGCTGAGATTGATTGTCGTTTGATTTTCTTTCCTTCGATGTGGAGGCTAATATTGATTGGAGGTTGAGATTGACCTTCATTTGATTATCTTTTCTTTGACGAGGATATCAAATCTGATTGGAGATTTCATTTTCTCTAGTAAAGGATCACCCAAGGTATTTTCTATTCAATCAAGGATATGAAGATGATCCATGGTTGGAAATATACGTCCGTATCTTATACATGCGTATAAAGATTTCACGTAAATTAATTTTTCTCCTTGCATGGTCGACTATTATACTTTCCTTCATTCTGCTTACTTTTCTTAATGGATGATTTTTTATCTTGTTCTAATTTTACTTTTTATGTCTGAGTACTAATCTTCTTTATCCTTGTCCTTCCATGTATGCATGCATATCAATTATTCTTCTGATTCCATATGTCGACCTTGGATAATCTTTTCTTGTATATTTGAGCATTGATCTTCTTGATCCTTATCCTTCTTTGTGTGCTTTTTTTTCTTTTCTTTTATCATGCAATTTAGAATTTATCATTAGATGTCATCATTAAAATATAGTGTGGGCTAACAATATTTTCCTTTTTGATAATGACAATCAAAAGAGGATTTAAAGGTAATTTTATTTTTTCCGTATGATTTACTCCCCCTGAACGTGAGATCCTCCTCAATATGTGTTGATATTGATGTTGACTCTGAGTCCTGAGTTTTTCTTCCCCCTTTGAAATTAACAAAAGAAAAAGAGAACAAGAGCATAGACATATAATATACTAATGCATATCACAAGCAATAACTAGAGAGCAAGTGGGTCAAACATCCCTTGTTATAAAAGCTTGAAATGGCTTTCAAAAAGATCAACTTCCTCTAAGGTAGTTGACTCTAAGTTCTCTACTGAAGTAGGAGGAATCCTTGGTGGTACATTTAGAAGTTTCAGAGCTGTTATGAGGAGCAAAACCACTATTCTAAGACAACAAACACTTCAAGTGTCGTCCACATCAATTTTCGCTTTTGGTTCCTCAACCCTAAAAGCATTAAGGTCCTCTTAAAATGCTTCAGAAGGAAGAAGTATTGTGGTTGAACAGATCAAGAAGACTCTAGCTTTACTTGAGCTCTCTATTTCCAAGAACTCTACCGCAAAGAAAGACTAAGATTCAACCAATGAATCTGGTCCACATGCATCACATGATATGAGCCCTTTGAAGATTAACTTGTGCAACAATCCATGCTACTCTCCAACATCACCAACGATCATGCAAGCAATGGTAACTGATGCTTCATCTATGGAGGTTGAGATTTATTATCGTTTGATTATCTTTTCTTTGATGATGAGGTCAAATCTGATAGGAGATTTTATTTTCTCTAGTAAAGGATAGTCCAAGAAATTTTTCATTCAATCAAGGATATGAGAATGATACATGATTGAGATTTTCTTTGTATCAGATAATACGTTCGTATAAAGATTTCACGTAAATTGATTTTTTTTTTGTGATGGTCAATTACTATACTTTCCTTCATTCTACTTGATTTTCTTAATAAATGATTTCTGATCTTCTTCTGATTTTATATTTCTTGTATGTTTGAGTACTAATCTTCTTGATCCTTGTCCTTTCATGCATGCATGCATACTAATATTCTTCTGATTTCAGGTGTCTACCTTGGATGATCTTTTCTTGTATATTTGAGTACTGATTTTTATTGATCCTTATCTTTTCTTGTGTACTTTCTTTTTATTTTTTTTATTTTTACCCTACAATTTAAAATTTATCATTCAAATAGAATGTGGGTTAACAATCTTTTCCTTTATGATAATTATAATCAAAAGAGGATTCAAAAATAATTTTCTTTTTTCCCGTATGGTTTTCCACCCCTTGATGTGAGCTCTTCCTCAATATGTATTGATATCGATGTTGACTCTGAATCCTGAATTTTGTTTCCCCCTTTGACATTAGCAAAACGAAAAAGAGAACAAGAGCATAGACACATAATATACTGATGTATATCATAAGCAATAACTAGATATTAGGCAGATATCAATTAATGAATAATAGGCATTGGCAAAAGAGTGAAGGGGGTCAAACGTCCCTGGTTACAAAAGTACTGTCAGAAAGGGGCAAACGGTCCCACAAGAAGTACTGATCTAAAGATAGGAATACCAAAAATGAGTGACAGATCAACAACGGGTAAGATAGTATCTGTGAGTGTTAATGATTCTCTTAAACAAGGAGTTATAAGATCGTTCAACATTGCGAGCAATGGAGGGATAAGAGGTTTGGACTGATACTGAAAGATTGGTATGAGATAAGTTAACTTCCTTCGCGAGAGAAGTCTAGAATAGAAAAAGAGTTTAGCAACAAAGAGTTGATGTTACTAACCCTCGTCTAATAGCTTGATTAATTGTGAAAGGTAAAATTAATACAAGATAACGGTAAGGGTTAGAATTCAAACACTCAAAGACTTGAATGGATATAGAGTGATATGCATCTAATTAGTGTTTGACAATGTTTAGATGTGAATAATTTACTATTTTGCATGCTAAGTATTGGGATAGATCACTAATACGATATACTTGTTGAGTTATAAAATTATGAAGAACACAGTCCTAGTTCATTCTCATACTTGATTTTAAATCAATAATTTATAAACCATTGATTGTTATTACAAAACCCCATTCTAAAATAATCAGACTGAAAGTTTAAATTACCACATTGACCTAGTTTCTAGCCATATTCCGCGTGGGATTGATCTCAACCTAGTTGGGTTCTATATTTGATGAACAACCACTTTATACTTCATTGGAAAGTGTAATTTAGATATATCACTATGCTGATTCTAACAAGGTCTCTGGAGAGAGCAGATCCCAGCACCAAATGATGCGGCATCCTCATTCTAGGTACCAATACATCCTCTCTCCACTTCCAGTTTTCCCTCTTACAACAATCACAAAAAAAATAGAAAAGCCTTAGAACTAATGAGAGAAACAAGAATACAAATAACAGTGTTAAAAGAAATAAGAATTATGATATACAAAAAATAATTCAAAAAGAAATTTATCTTATCTATGATCCGAATCTATTAATATGCTCACTAGATATAAGGCTCCCGGTGAACCTGAAGATAGGAACTATATCTTAGTAATGAATCCATTGTTGAGGGAACGGTGTATCAGTAGAATCTAAGAGAAATCTATCATTAATTTTCCCATCAAACAGGAACAAATCAATGAATTTAATAAATTAAACTGTAGAGGGTGTAACAGTCCCGATTTTAGGAGAAATTTTATGTCTATGATAAATTGGCATAAATCACCTTTAGTGGCACTCCTGAAAACGAAAATGCAAAACCATCAGCCTCTGCTGAAAGACTTTCCATTCAATAGAATGATAGAAGTCTCAACATCAAGTAACTCTAGAGGAATTGTAGTGCTCTAGGATGACAATATGTTGGAGCTTGATGAGATTGCTATTACTACATAGGAAGCCCATGCAATGGTCAAGGTAACTTCCTCAAATTCTTTTTGGCTATTCAGTTGTATTTATTCTAGTACCTTCAGAAAAAAATCATAAAATTTTATGAGAAAATTTATGTAATATCAAAAGAAACTTCTTTGGCATGTAGCTTATAGGAGGAAATTTTTACAAACTTGAAAAAAAGGTGGCAATTCCATCAACTATTTCAGTATAAAAGACTTTTTAGACACTATAAACTACTATGACTTTATTGACTTAGATTTCAAAGGGAATAAGCACACATGGCTAAATAAAAGATTTAAAAATCGAAAGGCTCTCATCTATAAGAGACTTGATATATATTCCTAGAAAACAATGAATGGATTAAAAAACATATGGACACAGGTCTACCACCTACATAGAACTCACTCTGACCACTGTCCTATATTGATTTCCCTATATAGAAATCCCAACAACACAAAAAACTAAAATTTTAGATTAGAAACTATGCGGATATCCAAATCAAACTTCAAAATAATTATTGACTCAGTATAGAAGCGTCAAGAAGACCTACTAAAAATCCTAAAAATCTTCTAATTGGAAACCAAAAGCTGGAGTAAATCCACCTTTGGAGATATTTTTTTATTACATACGAAAAATAACTAACAGATCCCGAGATATCCAGTCATCACCTCACTATCCGAAAAGCACATTTCTACAAGATCTAGAGCAAAAAATAATCTATGAGTTTAACTACATCTTGAAAAAAGAGGGAGATTTCAGGAAGCTAAGATCCCGAATAAATTGGATAAATCAAGGCGATGCAAACATAAATTCTTTTACATTTCTACTCTTAACCATAAAAGTAAGAATATGATGATCACCTTACAACTTGACGATGGAAACTAAGCATATGACAACCACCGAATTACCAAACAAACAACTTTATTTTTTAAAAATCTATTCCAAACAAATCATTTGAAATCCCATATGGGATATACCCAAATTACAACCTCTCTATCTAATATAGACAAATTTAATCATGCCCAGGACATTTCGGAGGAAGAGATTATTAAATTTGTCTACTTCTTTCAACCAAACAAATCTTCTGAGCCAGGCAGAATTCACCCTTTTTTCTACCAAAACTAATGGGATAGAGTTGGAAAATCCATAACATTTTACGAATAAATATGATCCAAAGACTATAAATCCCAAAATTAACACTATCCATATATGATTGATCTCAAAATGTAAAAATTTCACATTTAAAAAAAAATTACAAGCCTATAAGTCTCTGCAACACTACGTATAAAATCACCACTAAGATCATCTCTAAAAGATTAAGATCTTTGATGGAGAAAATAATTGACCTTAATTAGGCAAGTCACATACAACACTATCATTGTCTAAGAACTAATTTCATATTACAATCCTATGAAAGGGAAAAAAGAAATATAATGATGAAAATTAAACTTAAAAAAGCTTTCGACACTTGTCTTGCATCTCAACTATGTCTTGCATCTCAACTAGTAAAGTTGTCATCCTAATTAATGGCACACAAATCAATTTCTTTGAACCAATGAAAGGAATCAGATAAGGAGACCCAATATCATCATACATCTTCATACTATATATGTAAATGCTATCCAATAATATGCACACTTCACTTGGTGAAAAAAATGGCAATCGGTTAAAATTAGCAGAAATGGAACAAAGTTATTATATATATTCTTTGCATACTATTTAATCCTAACAGCTAAGACAAATCTGAAAATCTGTCCAATTATAAAATCTATCCTAGAGAGATTCTGTAAGATTAGCAGTCAAAACATTAATCATGATAAGTCTAAAATAATCTTTTTAAATTACTGCTCTAAATCTACAAGACAAATCATAAACGATAACATGAGATTCCAAGAAAGCACTAATTTTGGAAAGTACTTGGGCTTCCCTATCATACATAGAAAATATTCTAGCAATAATTTTCAATTTATATTAGATAATCTACCAAGCAAGCTGACAAGTTGGAAGACAAAATTTCTCATTATTGTGGGAAGATCTATTGTAGCTAAGTTTTTCCTTAATAACATCTCTACTCACCTTATGCAATTCATTAAGCTAATTCCAACTATTTTTGCAAATAAAATAGATCAAATTCAGTAAAAATTTATATGGAAAACAATGAGTAGTAAGAAAAAAAATGCACTTGTTAAATTGGGATGTAATGATTGCGGATAAGAAAAATTGAAGGTCTAAGCATTCAGAAGTGCAAATGGAAAAATATGGCCCTTTTGAGTAGATTATCTTGGAAACTCTTTAAAAATTCTAAATTCTTGTAGGCATCAACACTACTAGGACTCTATACGAGGAATGTGAAAATAGAGACTTCTACCCATCATCTAAAAAATAATAACAGAACCTGAAAAAGTATTCACCTAGGATGAAAAGAATGTAGTGGCTGTAATGGATGCTAGGTAAAGGGGAAAAATTAACTTTTGGGCTAGACCCATGGATCCCTCACCAAAAGACTTTACGAGAAATGCTGATCGAACCTCTAGAAAATGAGAAGCTTAATAAGTCTATTAGCTCCTATATATATATATTAGGAATAACGAATAGAATCTTGATGATATCCCGTATCCTATACCATTAGGTATCCAACAAAATATTTAAGGAATTCCTATACCAATCGCCGAGAACCCCGTTGACATCCCAATATGGTCTTTAATAGGTCTAGGAGCTTTTAGTACCTCTACATCATATCACCATATTAAAATTAAGAATTCAAATCAATGCTAAAAAGTACAAATGGATCTGGCTCTTAAAGTGCTCCAATAAAATCAAAATTTTCTTGTGGCTATGTAATCATGAAAGGATTCCTACATGTCAATCCGTAGGTATAGATATCAATCATAAGTGTAATTTCTGTAACATTCCAAAAACTCAAGTCATGATGGTACCTACTGTCACTCTCCGAACCTACACCTTGGATATGGCCAGCACTCGAGAATCATTGTTGGTCCCCAAGTGAACCCCTACTTAGCGGAAGACTAGCTCATGCAAATTTAAGCTTTAAAATAAAATTTAAATTCAAAAGTCTCAAAACTTCTCTAACTCAAACAATTTCAAAATAGTATACTCAAAGCGGTCTGAAAATACTCTGAAAACAATAATAGTTTGTCAAAATAGTTCAAAGGAAATACTAAAAAAAAACTCAACACTAACTATCTATGAAGCCTCTATAGTTCAACATGGATGTCGGGACAAGACCCACGACACCTCAAAACTACTAAACTATAAGACAACAGTTGAGTCCTCCGGAATGCAAGGAAGGCTCACCAAACCTAGCAAGAAGTGCAAAGTGATCTCAACGGAGCGCTTGTTGATGATCCTGAATACCTATAACTGCATCATGAAAAGATGCAGGTCGAGTGACATCAGTACATTAAATGTACGATTATGTAATATAGCTGAGGAAAATAAATAACTCAACTTAAGAAGCTGAAGCAAGATACTCAACTAAATGTAAAGAAATAAAGGAGTGAAATCATTTAAACTTTACAAATACTTACTCATCTCTGAACTCAACATATTAAGTGATATGATAAAAATACATTTTTAACTCTATTTGAGAGATTCTCTAACCGATAACCATCATTATGAGCAACGTGATGATATAACGTCTCACCCACGTTGCCAGAACTGTCCTATACTTTGCCGTGATATAGAACATCTCAACTAAGTGGATCCACTAAAACTCTGCTTGAAAGCAATAAGGAGTCATCTAAAAATTACGATCCTATACCCATGTTGGTTGCATGGTTTATGAGAAATGTGAGTTGTCTGAACTCATTCTCATATCGGTGTTCAATACTATTAACAAAAAATATATACTCATGCTCAATTGTATAAAACATACTCTTTCTCAATTTGAGATAATTGCTCAAAATATCCTCTTAAAAGAGGTAACTACTCTGAAATATTTCTGAAAACTCTTTTAACTCTTATGAAAATCAAAGTTCTCTTTCTCAATGTAAAAAGTGATACATGTGGGAATCATTTAGTTCCTCTATACTTTACTCAAAGTCATTTTTAAAACTCTACTCAAGAACTTGTCTTTAATTTCTCAAAATCATTTTAAGAAAAAAACGTTTGGTTAAAAAGATTCTCAATAATAGGGTTCATGCTGAAAATAGGCATGAACAATCAACTCAAGGATCTCAATGCAAGTTATAGTAATTCAATAATCAAGAATTAGAACTAAGAACTCCACAACATAACTCATCTCAAGAAGTATAAAAACTAAGGATGTAATCCTAGATTATTTTTTATTGATAGAAAGTAGATGTAGGATATGAGAACGAACTCACTCCATCACTATGATTAGCCTTACATACCTGGAAGAACAAAGTTCTTGGCGAAATCGGTGAAAACTCTAAGAACACTCGAAACCCTAGCTTTCTCCTCTTGGATCCTTGCCCTAAGACTTGGAAGCGTTAATGAACATAAAATCATTGATTAACACTGTTTAAACCCTTAACTAGGTGTAAAAACGTCGTGGTTTAGGCTTAGAAAGGGTGAAAAAGACTAAACTATCCCTCTTAAAAACTGTCAAAAACCTTCTACGGATCCATCTACGGTTAGTGGTTCATTCGACGGATCGTAAATCCCATATGTAAAATTTATATTGAATTTTACGGCTCAAAATCTCATTTTATGGGTCCAATCTATGACCCGTAGAAGTTCCTACGGTCCGTAGAATGGATCCGTTGGAATTGGACCAAAAAATCTGACTTTTCTAAAGTTTTTGACGAGTTGACATTATGGGTTGTCGAAATTTCCACGACCCGTTGAAGCAAGTTGTAGGAATTGTCTTCAGGAAACTCTGATGTAACAGTCTCTTGTAAAATGACCATAACTTTTTATTCGAACTCAAAATAAGTCCAACTTGGGGCGTTGAAAAGAGGACTCATAGACCTTCAATTTGGTAGGTCATGGACCACCTAATTCATTATGTGCTGAGAGATATGCTCGTTTGAAGTTGACCTAAGTAGAATCTTATGTCAAAATTTAATTGGTAAGGAAGCTTTCAACTCAACTTTGTGCTGGGGGCTTGTGACCTTAATTCATATCCAAATCCATTGCCACACTAAAGGATTGACCTTTACAAATATGAGAAATTTAAAAATCACTCGATACGACCTTACATGTAAATAAAGAATGGTACGGGCATTAGCTTAGAAAATTTTGAGGTGTTACAATATCTCCCCCTTAGAATCATTCATCCTTGAATGATGGATGAACTGAGCATGGAAAGGGAAATGAGTTACTATCACTATCTCTTTTGACTTCTTAACTTGCCTACTAACATAGGCGGAACTGATTAATACTAAGAGCTTTGAAACTGGGCTAGAGTACATAAGTCACGAACGATATGGGTTTGAACATAGTCACACTCTATCTGAAACCTTCTGACATGAAATAATGATATCTGGGCTCAAAGTAAGAATATTATTACTATGCCTTAAGCGATACGACTGCTAGATTTCAATCCTAGCAAAACCTCTAAACCATGCCCTTTTTTTTGTATATCGCACTTCATTAGTTGCAATTCATAGCTCCCATTAGAGTATATGACTACTATTACCAATGTCTAAGTCAAATCGCGTGTTCTTACTGTGTTCAAGCTTAATCTCTAAATCCCAAGGTGCTAAACATGAGATGGCTATACCAATCTAAACCACAAGATTCAGGTTCACTACCTCTAAAGGGAATCTCATCCCAAGAATACTACTCCTTACCATCGCATCAACCAACCTCGAGTCCTAATCAAAAACTACCTAATGCATCATGCATTCATCCACATGTTATCAACACCACATTCAAGCCTAGTACAATAACCACTCCGTGGACTCCTACTAACCAATCCTTATAAGAATTCCCCGTTCTCTCATCACCTATACCAACTGAAATTTCACGCATTACTACCAGAAACTGACTAACTACTCTTATCTAACTATTACTCGTAGTGAAACCTCATCTCCTTATTCCTCCACATTTATAGCCTTAGATGAAATAAGCACACCACTACTATCACAATCAAAAACTTCAACCCTCTCTATCTATCACTACTCAACTACTATCATCAACATCACTATTACAACTGAAAAAGGATCATTGAGGGAGCTTAGAGTGAAAGATTATAAGCACAATTCATTTCAAACATCTGATATACGAATATGCATGACATAACATTATTTTTCTAGCCAATGAGAGTAAATCACGAATTCGCGAGACTAAGCATACTAAGAGACACAAGTTCTTATATGGATAGATTCATACTATGAGGCTGATATCCATAACTTTATGGAGTAAGATTGAGATCAATGAGCTAAAGTCTTTGCCCCTCATTCTGGAAATTAAGCATAGATGTAAATCTGTCTGAAGTGTATGAGCATAGGTCATGGGCACAATTATGATATTAGAAACATCAAAAGGATGATGTAACGACTGAACTTTGAGGAATACGGTAGAGTATGAATGGATTGATCTATTACTCTAACTCTTTTTGAACACATCACTATTTGATTCTTAACACTTGACTTGGTTTCTCATCTTATCATCCCCCCAGGGCCTAAAGCTGACACTTTAAAGTTGTGGATCTATTCCATCATTTTTAAACTAGTCTACATTTGATTTATTCCAATACTTGAGAAAGGCTAATCTCATAGCTACTGAACTTTCCATATGCAGGTACTAAGATTCCTTTTACGACCTCTTTCTCAGATGCTTCTCTTAACCTCTTTTTAGTGGCTTAAAAAGCCGCTTAGTCTAACACCTAATAGTTTGACCTCTCCTTCATGGCCTACTAACACCGTCCTTATAAGTTCATATCTATCCAACTAGAGGAAACTTGAGCTATATTTAAGAGGCTCATCATTGGCTATATATGTACCTTCGACCAAACTCTAAAGGGTAATAAATAATGCTTACATCAGCCTACTCCACATTGACAACTCAAATATACTATCTAGGCACACATGAAAAATCATAAACTTAATTAGATACTCGTATGATTACATACGATCTCGGGTACACTCCCTAATGCTCTTGATAATCTAATGACTTAGCCACACTTCATTTCTCTCATCTAATGGTCATAATACTACACTTGTACCACTCACATTCATTGGAAACTAACACCTTAATTTCTCACCTAATCTATGTCAAATCTACCGGATCAAATCTCAAAGCTAACATCATCACCCTTATTTTGCCATCCTTTTTATAATGACACACATCTCAAATTCAGGCTTAGTATCTATATTACTAAACACGGATATCAATAGAATTTCTCACAAACTATACTAACTTACAATTACTAGATAAAATTAAGAAACACTCGCCCACTAAGACCTCATGACAAGTAGTCGATCTTTATCTCCCAGTCTACCTATTTATTGATTACCGTCACATTCCCTTTCATAACTTAAGTACTATTTACCCATTCACTATACATCATTGCCGAATTAGTTCGATAACTCTTTGAATATCACTGGATTCTCCCTTCAAAATCATAAGCCTAGCTTAGATCTATCACCTCATGAATACTCTGCCCTTCTATTCAACACCTATAATTGGTCTTTACTAACACAATGACACATCAACATAAACTCTTTTCTGGTTAAAGTATACTCTAACGCATCCTAACTAGTAACTATTCCTCTACCTTCTATCATGAAATCCACACAAAATTATTATTCCTTAGCTTAGACATAAAGGAAAACTCTTCATTATTGAATTACTGGATACATGACTGCAACTATACACTTAACTCAATAACTATCCCCATTTCATAGGTTACTATACCTTTAAATGCATACTTCTAACTCTGGGAACTTCTACTACTACTATCTTACAACATTGCAACTCAACCTATTTATAGATTACCGTCACATTCCCTTTCATAACTTGAGTACTATTTACCCATTCACTATACATCATTGCCGAATTAGTTCTATAACTCTTTGAATATCACGGGATTCTCCCTTCAAAATCATAAGCCTAGCTTAGATCTATCACCTCATGAATACTCTGCCCTTCTATTCAACACCTATAATTGGTCTTTACTAACACAATGCCACATCAATGTAAACTCTTTTCTGGTTAAAGTATACTCTAACGCATCCTAACTAGTAACTATTCCTCTACCTTCTATCATGAAATCTACACAAAATTATTATTCCTTAGCTTACACATAAAGGAAAACTCTTCATTATTGAATTACTGGATACATGACTGCAACTATACACTTAATTCAATAACTATCCCCATTTCATAGGTTACTATACCTTTAAATGCATATTCTAACTCTGGGAACTTCTACTACTACTGGCTTATAACATTGCAACTCATACTATCTTTTTGGGTAAAAATACTATCCAAGCTCTAAAACATACTTCCCTCTTAAAGAGTATCTCCTGAAACAAGGTTTAGATCTCGCTTTTAACTCGAATGCATGATTCATATAAATAAGAGTGCATTCTTTCGAATTCAAACACTTAAGCTCACTCACAGGATCCTCTCAAGCCCCTCTACAATCTCTTGACTTTCTGAAGACTTTATTTGAGTTACTTGAGAGTAACTCATCGATAAGGATCTGGACTATCTATTTCAACCACCTTGAGTATGAGGGGTAGTCGGATGGATTTGAGAAACACATGAGTCTAAATAAGTTCCTAATGGCACAGTTCTATTGCATGATTTAGAGTATGAAAGAAGGAAAACTTTTGTTAAATGTCTCTAGTCCCTTATTTAAAGAAGTGGGGCCCTCACAACCATAAATAAGATTCTATTGACAGGACTTCATAGACACCCTATGACATTTGAACTCTGTGCCCTGATACCAATTTTTTCATTCCCCGAGCCTACATCCTAGACATGGCCGGCACTCGAGAACTATTGTTGGTCCCCAAGTGAACCCTTGGCCTGGCTGACTACTTAGCTGAAGACTAACTCAAGCAGATTTAAGCTTTAAAATAAAATTTAAATTCAAAAGTCTCAAAACTTCTCAAACTCAAATTATTTCAAAATAGTATACTCAAAACAATATGAAAATACTCTAAAAACAATAATAGTTTGCCAAAATAGTTCAAAGGAAATACTGAAAGAAACTCAACACTAACTATCTATGAAACCTCTATAGTTCAACATGGGTGTTGGGACAAGACCCCACAACACCTCAAAACTACTAAACTGAAATACAAGAGTGGAGTACTCCGGAATGCAAGGAAGGCTCACCAAAGCTAGCAAGAAGTGCAAAGTTATCTCAACGAAGCGCCCATTGATGATTCTGAACACCTATAATTGCATTATGAAAAGATGCAGGTCGAGTGACATCAGTACATTGAATGTATGAGTATGTAATATAGCTGAGGAAAATAAATAACTGAACTGAAGAAGTTGAAACAAGATTCTCAACTGAATGTAAAGAAATAAAGGAGTGAAATCATTTAAACTTTACAAATACTTACTCATCTGTGAACTCAACATATTAAGTGATATGATAAAAATAGACTGTTAACTTTATTTGGGAGATTCTCTGATCGACAACCATCACTACGAGCAACGTGATGATACAATGTCTCGCCCACACCGCCAGAACTGTCCTATACCTTGTTGGGATATTAAACATCTCAACTAAGTGGATCCACTAAAGCTCTGCTCGAAAGCAATAAGGAGACATCTAAAAAGTACGATCCTGTACCCATGTTCGCTACATGGTTTATGAGGAATGTGAGTTTTTTGAACTCATCCCCATATTGGTGCTTAATACTACTCACAATAAATATATACTCATGCTCAAATGTATAAAACACACTCTTTCTCAACTTGAGGTAATTGCTCAAAATATCCTCTTAAAAGAGGTAACTGCTCTAAAATGTCATTGAAAACTCTTTTAACTCTTATGAAAATCAAAGTTCTCTTTCTCAATCTAAAAAGTGATACATGTGGGAATCAGTTAGTTCCCTTATACTTTACTCTAAGTCATTCTTTAAATTTTGCTCAAGAACTCGTCTTTACTTTCTCAAAATTATTTTAAGACAAAAATGTTTGGTTAAAAGGATTCTCGATTATAACTCAATAATAGGATTCATGCTAAAAATAGACATAAACAATCAACTCAAGGATCTTAATGCAAGTTATAGCAACTCAATAATTAAGAATTAGAACTCAGAACTCAACAACATAACTCATCTCAAGAATTATCAAAATTAAGGATGTTCCCCTAGATTATCTTTTACCGATATAAAGTACATGTAGGGCATGAGGATGGACTCAGTCCATCACTATGATTAGCCTTTCATACCTGGAAGAACAAAGTTCTTGGTGAAATCAGTAAAAACTTGAAGAACGCTCGAAACCCTAGCTTTCTCCTCTTGGATCCTTGCCCTAAGACTTGGAAGCGTTAATGAGCATAAAAGGATTGATTAACACTGTTTAAACCCTTAACTAGGTGTAAAAATATCGTGGTTTAGGTTTAGAAGGGGTGGAAAAAGACTGAACTATCCCTTCGAAAATTTGAGGAAAACCTTCTACGGGTCCATCTACGGTTCGTGGTTTGTTCTACGAATCATAGATCCCATCCGTCGAATTTATATGGAATTTTACGACTCAAAATCTCATTCTACGGGTTCAATCCAATTGGAAAAACAGTAACCAATGAGAAATTTAAGGTAATAAAATAGGATACATAATGGAAATGAGAAATACCAATAATATATAGAAAATCTAGAAGTACAAGATCCAATCCCATGACTTGGTGGACATCAGTACAAAGCTACTATACGAGTACAAGTCCTAAAAGTGGATCAAAAAGTACAAACTTGTCTCGAACTCAAAAGACTAGCCAAAAACTATCTACAGAAGGAGATAGGCCGAACTAGGATACCATTAGCTAATCCCCAATCTCTGAAGATCTCCGCTGACCCGAATCAGAGTTGTCTACTGGCGCTAGGATCTGCATTAAGAAAATAGATGCAGAGTGCAATATGAGTACCAAAACAACAGGTGCAACATAGGCCGATTGAGCATGGAAAGTAAAAACAATATGTAAAGTGAGAAAACAACTGCAACTAGAGTTCATACAAATGAAGCGATAACTGAAGAGTAACTATAAAGCACAAGACTCTAGAGAAAGGATGATACGAAAAAGTAAAGTAGTTAGCTATAGCCTAACTGGACCCCCATAAACCTAGAAGGTATACCTTTACGCAATTTCAAAGTTAATAAGCCGAACGGACCCCTATAAGCCCGATGAGTACATTGAAGAGCTAAGGATAACCCCAACTGAAGCTAAAGTATTCCAGGACTGAAACGGCCATCCCCGGACTCAAACCGCGGCAAAGGCATCTTGAAGATCCTAAGGAACAACCACGTCAGGGCTCAAAGCCGATTAAAAGAAGTGTGCATGGACTCAAAGTGAGGCTAACATAGATGTGACGAGGCCTCAAACCGCGATTAAAAAGAGTTACGCCATGGCCTCAAATCGTGGGCCAGGGCTTCGAACCTTGGCTAAAAGAGATACGCTAGGGGCCTTGAACCATGGCTAGCAGAGATACGTTAGGGCCTCGAACCGTGGCTAAAAGAGATACACTAGGGCCTCGTACCGTGGCTAAAAGAGGTAAGCCAGAGCCTCAAACTGTGGCTAGAAGAGATACACCAAGGTCTCAAACTGTGGCCAAAAGAGGTATGCCAGGGCCTCGAACCGTAGAGCAACACCATCCTTAGAATCACCAGGACCCACTCAAGCTCGAACTCCAAAACCTGATCCAATTTAGCCAACGTAGCCAAAATCTCAAAAGAACACACCGGGGCTGAAACATAAGAAAAATTATGGATGAAAAGTTACAAGAGATGAGTTGTCACCTAGCTAAGGATTCATACTATCAAACCCAAGTTTGCTATATCAGTCTACATAGAGCTAAGTTGTTCGAAGCGACGTCGAAGAATTTCTAAGGCAAAAAGGGCTCCAAAATGCAAGTCTAAGGCAATCACTAGCCTACGCCTAGGCTATGACCAATAACAAGCTACCAAATAATATAAACAATACTACAACTACCACATGGCATGATACCATCAACTCAAAAAAGATAGGCATGTTCAATTTACCTGAAACTGCCCGAAAGGAAGCTAAGGCATGAATTTTAGTCACTTAACGTGATATCAACTACAAACTCATCCCAAAACTAGATAATCAACCAGTCTAAAGGTGGTAAGCCGTAGCCTACCTCGAAAGCTGATCGCGCACTCCAAATCCACTAAATTGGATCTTTTCCCTTGCGAGCGGCCTCCGATCAGTGCCATACCATCAAATAAAGTACTACAACATCAATACAGACGTTTTGACATCCAAATTGAAACAATTAAAGACGGATCCAAAAATGAATCAAAAATAGAATTGTGGGACCCACTCTGAAAATCTCAAAATTGACTCCTTCAATTGGTCCCTAATAGTTCAAGGGACTTGTGCCCCGAAAATGGGCACAATCCGAGCTCAGAAAATAAACAAAACAACCCATGCAATAAAACAGTGCATAATTCACCATTAAAGAGGAAAAGAAGGTCTTTCAGGACAAGATTTTATCTCAAAGACGAGTCCCTCACACCTTCCCGATAGTCCCAATACGCAGCCTCGACAATTCCTGATAACTAAGCAACTGAAATCACCAAAAACAAAGTTCTATAGCTCCCAAAAGTCGAGTTCACAATGTGCAATGGGAACTAAAATTCGGGATTGTTCTTATTTAAATGACCAATACTCAACTGAACAAAACTCACATAAAAACTAACTATTAGGTGACCGAACTGTGAATCTCAGCAAGTCATAAATGACTTGGGATCGCTAAGAAAAACTCTAAACGCTAAAATACGCAATAAAAAGAAAATAACCTAGAGGATCATTACAATTTGTGGCTCATTAGAAACCATAAAACATATCTTCATAGAGTGTAGTATTGTCAAAAAATATTGGGACCACCTGAGCATACTTAATAACATCAACAACATCACTGAAGAACAACAATGGCTTCATGTCATAAAGAATATTAAAAATTTCCTAATACACAACATGATTGATTGAAAAATAGTTTATCCATTCTACACGTGAAGGATTTGATGAAATCGAAATCATAACTATCATGATAAAACAAATATTGAAATCCCAATAACTACCCTACCAAAGAGCTGTAGAGTTTCACCATATGACCAATTCAAAATCTTCTACAGCGAAAAAGAAGCACAACAACACCGGCTGAAAAGCACTATCTAGAGGAAAGAAACTAAACATCGATGGATCCTTTAATAATAAAATGAGTGCTATATTAGAGACTACATGGGAAATTGGGTCGTAGGATTCATAGCCAAGATATCAATAATCAGTGCACTTCACGCAGGAAATTATTGCTATATACTATAAACTAAGAACTCAAGATAAAGTGCAAGTTCAAAAACACTCAAGATAATGTGCAAGTTCAAAAAGACTCAAGATAATAATAAGCGCTAATAGTTGAAGCAGAATGTGAGGAGAATCAATTTTTTTTAGATTGCCACAATAGAAGCAAGGAGGACTCTGTTTTTCTAAAATAACAAGTGTTCAATCTCGAGTTTGAGGGGAATGTAAAAATTTACTTTCATTATACTTTATGATCTTTATTAATGGTACACTATTTACTTTCTGCATAGTCTAGAAATAATTTATAATATTTAATTTTCTTTCAATCCTAAGTTCTAACTTAATTATAGAATATTTAGTTTCCTTTTATTTTAGTATCTACAAGAAAAATAGCATATTCTCCTTATTTTATTCTCTTTAATTTCTTATAAATAGTTGTAAATAATGTACTCTTTTATTTAATTCAATGAAAGAACAATACAAAGAAACATCATTCATTTTCTATCTCTAGTTTCTTCGATTTCATAACACTCTTCTTGTTCAATAATTTCTCAACTCCAAATCCAAATCCAATACCTTGATATTTGTATTATATCAATTGCACATACTTCTGATCTATGTTCGACATATGTTCTCAAGACCCAACTATATATCCTCACAAATATATACATTCTTAAACACACTTTGAATTTAATCAATGCAAGTCCAAAATTATGCGGAATGCTTCATATTTCAAGTAAATTTTTCTGTATAGTATTGCGCGATAACACCTTTTGCACCAAAGAGTCTATGTTACTTGATTTTGGCCTAACATAACTCAGAAATTTGTTTTTTTAGATTACGCCATATCAAGCCAAAAACTGTGTTACATTTGAACTTGTGCTATGCCCTTAAAAGCTTGTTAATCTTTCTCCATAACTCAACTACATTAAGTTGTTTTGTGTCATAGCATTACAAACAAAGCTGTTAAAAGGGCATTGAGGATAGAATTATATTTGAGATAGTGGGGAGAAGTATAATAAAATGTTGGCATAATACATAAATATGCCCTTTAACTTGGCTTCAGCTGACATCTATGCCTTCCAACTTTAGGTGTGCGCAAGTAGACACATAAACTTGTATAAAATTGAACAAGTAGACACACGTGTCCTACGTGACATAATACCAGCAGGACGCCATCTAAGATACAAAATTGCCATGTAGGACGTCATGTGGGACGAATGTGTCTATTTGTTCTATTTTATATAAGTTTAAGTGCATACTTGTGCACACTCAAAATTAAAAGTCGTAATTGCCCGTTAAAGCCAAGTTAAATGTGCTGTTTATGTATTATGCCTAAAATGAATTTCTGATAGCCTAGATCCTATGTGGTGTCTCGGAGAATATTGAACATTCTGACATGTCAAGTTCATATCCTGCTTGAGGAAGAAAGTTTTGTAAAGGCAAAAATGTGCATTTAGGCATAGACACTTTATGTCCAAAAGTAAATGCATAGTTACCGTTGGATGGATCACTATCTTTCATTTAAGCTTTAATAATTAATTGGATGGATCACTATCTGTCTTTTTGTCTCAATGATTGGATTTAGGATCAAAAGACCACCTCAATCAATTTGTTTATTCATCAAAAGTAAACCACACAGAGGGAATATATCATTAAGGGAGAGTTCAATCAGCTGAATTAAGTATTTCTTGATTGAATCATCTTTCGTATATAGACTAGCCAGTCTTTAAACAAATGCGTTACAGTTATTGCTATATTATATTTAGCGGCAAATATAACCAACGCTCTATCTTAATGCCGTTAAAGACTTTAGAAGGTAATAACATCAACTCAATTACCGTTAAATGTTTTTGCAGCAATAAATATTACCGCTTAAATGTGACAAAACCAACTTTTTTGTTAGCTAGTTTGGCTGCTATGCTGATGACTCCTCATGTCTACTATATCCAACCCCTCACACCTTCTCACAAGTGCGTCTGCACATCTCTTTTTTCACATGTCCAAACCATCTCAATCTCACTTCCTTCGAAATGTATAACATTCAAATTTTAATCCATCATTGAGTTCAATAATAAAGGATCACAAAATATCCATAATAGATTGATGGGCCATTATCAAAGCAAACCAGCAGACTGAACATGTTGAGAGCCATTGGTGCATGTAAATATGGGACCAAATTGTGATACATATTTACCTTGTTTAGAAATAAAGGGGAAAAGAATGAATTACACAAAAGAAAACAAATGTATACTTTACATATTCTTGTTGTATACTTTATTTTCCTAAAATTGATGGGAATTGAGGTGGTGAGGCTTTAGGAGGATGTTTCGTATTGCTACTTTATTGCACGTTCAATCAAACCTTTACAGCAAATTTCAAATCATACATTCATAGGGCCTCTACAATAATAATTTGTTGATTTTACACTATATCAAAAATGATTTTTAGCGGTAATTCTATTTTGTTTAGAGGTAATTAGCTCTTTTCGTATATATCCCTAAAACTTGTAGTGATATTAGATCCAATGACAATTAACTAATACCAGTGAAGAGTTTATCACTCTTTGTTAATGTGCATATTAATTGTCGCTAATTTTTTTTTTTATTGTAGTGTCAGTTTTCATCTATGAAATTAAACTGTGATGATATACTTTATCTTTATTATAACATCATCACTGTGAAGTTATATTGATCTAGCCATCTAGGGTGTTTTTGGTTCGATATCTTATGTTTTTTGGTCAAAGATTTTTTAAACTATATTTTTTAGGAAAAGAAGTTCCTTAAAAATTGAAATTAAGAAAAATGATTTTTCTATTGAAAGTACGAAAAAATAAATCCCAGAAGTGATATTCCACATTAAGGATTTCCTCCCCACTATTCAATACAACTCACCTCTACCCCACATCCCCCATCCCCACTCCTACCCTCCACCTTTATCCTCACCACCCCATGTATTTGTCTTAATTGTATAAAATATTTTTGGAGTACCATTTTCGACTTGGTTAATTATAAAATACCACAAAAGATAAATAAAAACTTCACTTATTTCCAAGAAAATTAAATGATTTCTTGTGGAATATATTGATCCATCCTTAAGGGTAGTTTGGTTTGAATACAATATATGTGATTAGTTATGCTGGGATAAGTTATATTGGAGTTAGTTTTTCTGGGATTAGTTTTTATTGCTTGTTTAGTTTGTCATATTCAAACTTATAGTCATTGCATAATTTCTAAGAATAAGTTGTTTATTTACAAAAATACCCTCCACCTTATTTAGCTTTTTTTTTAATTATATATATTTGCATTGCAAGTTTTAGTTATTCATTCTTAAAAATAAAATTTCTATCTTATTTAGCTTAAGTATTTTTGTGTGTGCATTTCCATAATTGTGCCATGTGTTTTTAAAATTAAACTTTCATCTTGTTTAACTTAAAAATAAAACTTCCATCTTATTTAGCTTAGAAATAAAATTTTCATCTTATTTAACTTAAAAATAAAAATTTCATCTTATTTAGTTTAAAAATAAAACTTCCATCTTATTTAGCTTAAAAATAAAATTTCCATTTTAAGTTTATTAAAGTAAACTAAATTTTATTATTAAATTCATCTACATTTTAAAGTTATCTATGTTTTAATTGATATATAAAATATAATATTTAAGTGAGCAATAAACTATTTAATTAAAAATATGTAATTTAGTAGTGGAGTGAACATTTTAAGCGAAATCAAAATATAAATAAATATAAGAATTAGGCAAATAAATTCAACTTATAAATATATTCATAAATAAAAATGGTATTTAGAAAATGTAATTTTTTAATAGAAAAATATATTATCATAAGAATAATGAGTAATTAAGGTTGTGAATGTTATTTTAAATCTTGTTAAAAATTATGTTAATATACATGAATATAAAGTGGTGTACAAAAGAGAGTTTAAGGGGGGTATTTTTGTTATTTCACATACTTTATCCCATGATAAGTTATCCTGGAATTACTATTCCACCCCCAAGGAGGGATAACTTATCCCAGGACTAATTGTTAATCCTGGGATAAGTTATCCCAGCTTTGCAACCAAACAACAGCTATAAAGGTCACTTAAAAGTTATCCCGAGATTAATTCCTTTTATCCGTCACACCAAACGACCCCTTAGAGTAAAAAATGTTGCACAAGTTAAATAGTTACCTTTACAATATTCGTAGATTTGGGGAGAAACGGATACAAATAATGCATATGGAAGCTCTCATATTGTAGTTTGTCAAGTATTGACTGTCTACTCCCAATTCTTTCAGTTATATAAAGAGCTATCATTGCCATGAAACAACAAAATCAATAAACCAATACACACATACATCCAATATATATATATATATAGTTATAAAATGAAGCATGTGTAGTAACATAAAATGACAAGAAGAAAAGGAGAGAAAGAGAGAGACACAAAGTAGTAATAGTAGTAGTTTTCTCTATTATTAAATTCTTTTGTTTTCACTTACTCTTGCCTTATCTCTTACTTTGTTACAAGAAGAGAGAGCTATATATACATGTATATACTTGGGCACCAAGTGTGATACATGGATATCCTCATGCCATGTATACACGTTGGGCACCAGGTGTGATACATGGATAACTTCTTGCCATGTATACACTTTGGGCACCAAGAGTATCATATGATTAATTAGTATACACCACTTAACATATTGTGTGTATAATCAACTTACAACACATGATATAATAATGTGGACATACGTTTTACAACACTCCCCCTTGGATGTCCATGCCTTAATAGATAATGTGCCTCGTTAAAACCTTACTAAGAAAAATTCAATGGGAAAAATCTCAGTGAAGGAAAAAGAGTACACATATCTTATAATACGCATTAAGAGTTGCCTCATTAAAAATCTTACCAGGAAAAATCCAATGGGAGAAAATCTTGGTTAAGGAAAAAAGAGTGCAGCGCGTATTATACTCCTCCTGATTAATACATCACTTAACAACCTGAAAATGACGCATTCCAATCTTATATCTCGGCTTCTCAAAGGTTGAAGTTGATAATACCTTGGTAAATATGAAGTGTTGAACACTTGCAACATCCTTCTTTTGAAGGCCATGAATAAAAAGAAGAACTTTGATGAATATATTTTACTCAGTCTCCTTTGATGTGTCCTCCTCTTAGTTGAGCACACGAAGCATTGTCTTCATATAATGTTGTTGGAATATCTCTTTTCAAAGGAAGGTCACATATTTTCCGGATATGTTTATTGATCTCAATGTCATCTTGTCGGTGTAGATAAGTTGCTTGTTTGATTTGTTAGCAGCAACAATCGAGCACTGACAGACATTTTCAATAAAATTGACTGTCTTGTGGAATGATTTGATATGACAGTATTTCCAAATGAAAATAGATAATTTTCTTGAGATCAAACTTCATAATTTCCTGCAATTTCATGGTCAATAAACCTTGACAAAATTGATCAGAATAAATAATTTATATCGATATTTGATTCACTCTAATATCTCCACCGGTAAGAGTATATTATATTTTGCATGCATATTGATAAAATTATTTACCATGAATAATAATAGCAAGATACATAAGTGCACCAATTGTACTATGACATGTTACTTTCTAACCATTTTAATTAGATCAAAATTGATCTTTATATTAAGCGATCTCACAACCATTGGGGTACTATTCAATGGAATCGCTTTAAAACCTTTTAAATCCTTCATGAATTTTCATATGATATTTACTGTCTAGCTAGACATGATAATCATTCATCATGCGTATTCAAGTTTTTCATATATTGTCAGGCTGAAAGAAACCTTATTGCATCCACCTTAGGAGAATACATCTGCATAAAATAATGTCAGGATTTTGTGAATTTTTTTTATTTTCCAATGCACAAGCAGTACTTTATATTTTACGGTTTTACTTATCGCACAATAATTCATTTGTATCCCACTGACATTATATCTGTGTATATGGACAAAATAAGTCCAGAACATCACTTTTTCAAGTGAAATAAAATATACTTGAATTGTATTTTTTTTGGCCAATCATTTATCTGTCAACTCTCTTTGACAGATTTTCTATCAAGATCCTCGTCACCACTTATAATTTTGCGCGCTATATTATATCAAAGATACTGTCGACAGTCATTTGATATTGGTTCCAATATAACATAACTTATCAAGATTTCTTTATTTCTCATCATTTTCATGTACCTGAACCTTTACCGAGATTTTATGAAGTTTTATGTCTTGGTGCTATCTTTAAAGCACTAGCCTCCTTATTGTAACCATCATTATCATTTGCTCTTCTTCTCTTTCAAGAAGTTTTATCTTTCAAATCGATTAATTTATCATACTTCAGGCATGCCATAAATTATGTCCTTCAAGGATCTTTCATTAGAGCATTTATATTTGGATAACGTAGGGTCAACAAATGTGTCTGACAGTTGACTTAAATTATCTTTTCAGCAAGGATCATATCAATGATAATTCATTTTGTATAACTTATTTTCCAATTGCATATCAATTCTCCCCCTAATGTTAGAGAATCTAACATTCCACCCAACCTTATTTGGGGACTCATCTTTGTGCATTGCGTGATGGTGGAGCAATTGTATAATATACTGCATATTTAAATTTCTAGATAAGAATTATTTGGTTCCTGACCCTGAACCAATTATAGTAGGGGAACCTTACTGGCTTGATACGTACAAGTGTTGCTACACTTTAAATAACACATCTCATACCAAATTTCTTTTTGGGAGTTTTGTTCTCATAAACAATGGTTTAACTATAATTGGAGGCATATGGTTTCTGCTTAAACCACTTGGATATAAACCAACATCATCAGTATAATTTTATATTTTGAAATGTGCTCTTGATTTAATAAGTTGAGCAAACAAATTTTGCAAAAATCAAATTGCAAGTTGATAATAAAGCACATGTGACCATATCATAGATGCATCTATGAAAATCATATAATAAAAATTTAGGGGATACAATCTCAACCTTAGTTGGTATAATGATAATTTTATCATGAGAACAAACAACACAAGAGAATTCTTGAAGAATTTATTATTTCTTCAATATATATACCACATGAATTCTCAGTTATTTTCGTATCATATTTGAACCGGGATGGTCAACTGGTCATGCCAACTGATATTTATTTTAGTAAACTTCTAGTTTACTTTTGCATGTGATTCCATCATCATGCTAATATTTATGTACCACAAACAATATGAAAAAAGGGTAATCTTTCACATAAATATTTATAATCCACTTTGATTGTAGTAATATGACGATCTTAAATCTCTTCATATTTTATAGTCTCAATATAATTTTTTTCTTTTTGACAATTTCTTTGAAACCTAAAAAGTTTCTTTGAGACTCACTACAATTTCAATATCATGAGCAATTTTAATTCTTTGGGTAGTAGCACATTAGCTCACCAAAGCTCACAATTAATATTGGATTCTACCACATATTTCGTAACATTGTTTGTCTGGTGAACATCTCTTTGAAGGAGAAATTTATATCATAATTGTCATGGTCAAAATCATTACACGCAAAATTTGTTTCTTGATTTACTTTTGTCATTAGTATCTCCTCCCTTTTTATTTAATACCTGACAAAATGTTTTGGACATACCGAGATACATAACCAATGACAAATTTTGTGGCTAAGAATTATTTCCTTCTTTTGCCCTTTTGGTAGTTCATAATAAAACATCCATAATATTTATGATGTACTAAAAGTACTTGATCAATGACCACTTATACCAAATAAAATTTCTTTATTTCTCTCTAACCTCCCATAGGGGTGAGTTGTGGTATTTATTAAGTCATACATGAGTATGTCTTTATTTATAATTTTCATCATCTCTTGACACATTCACTTTCAAGAATGGTCTACTTTTCATGATACTTATCACAAGTCACATTCTCGTCAAGGAATTGACTATAATCATATATACATGCTTCATAATAATTTTTTTCATTAGAAGTTCATTGTCATGCTTTGAAATTTATCATATTCATATGACATACCTCAACATCACCTTTGAAAGGTCAAGTGCACCTTCACTTTATATTTCTTTATTTTGATGGAGGATTTAAAATATCAAATTAGTTTGCACAGTAATCGCGTGTCCAATACCTTTCATACCGAATTTGATGGCAAAAATTACCTTCACTCTTTGAAGGACCATTTTGAGAACTCATAATGTTCTTTCTTTTATAATTATCATAATGATGATGTTTTGTCCTTTGACACACTTATATTCATTTATACAATCACAATAGTGATGTTGTCATCTTTCGGACTTATCATATACTGCTACCACATTCATTTTAGAGAATGGAGCAAAATTATGTGTTTCATAATTTTTCATCAAGAGCGCATTAGTTTGCTCATTTATCATTATATCATCAATATATTGCATTGGAATTTGAAACAAATGCTTTTTCTATAAGAAGGCTTGTTGGCCATATTTAGTGGGACTTGAACCCAAAATCTTATCATCATGTTGTATCGAGACTTTAATCAACGTCTTGCCCTTTTTATGCGATGAAACTTGAATCCACCGTCTTATCCTCAATCAATGACATTTTATATAGTCCAAAATAAAATAAAATTCACCCTTGAGCCTTTAAAATATTGTCACTTTGTTATTAATAGCACAAATAAATTTAGTCATAATAACACTTCAAAGATCATATACAAATTATTACCTTAGCTAAACGAAGCAAAGTTGGTCCTCATAGGTGGCTCTGAATACTATTTTTCAACTTAAAAGTTTTATGAATAATTCACTTATTGAAAGACCAACAGATTAATTCTCAAGATATTAACTTCATGTATTGCTAGTTAAGAAAATTTCTTTCTTCAATTGTAATTTGAAGATAAAGCAACTAGAGGTAAACACTAATCATCACAATAAATAAAATGATACCTCTAAATCCAAAAATTAAATAAACACTTGATAAATGGACCTAATAAAGTCTACATATCAAATTTTCTTAATGACATGTAGGTTATATGTTAGCATATATTTTATGGATTTATGAAATTAGCGTACTCTTTTTGTTGATACATACAAATCAAAATTAATGTAATTATTATTATGAAGAAAGCTTACCATAAAGCAAAAATATACCATTAGCTTACCATTGACAATTTAGTTAATTGCCAACCTAAATAACATACCATTGCCTCTTCAAAGAATCCTTCATGACAGGAAAATCTTTTTGATGATTCCAAAAGAAAATTGGATACTTCTCAAATATTAGTTTGCTTACCTTTCTAAAGCAACTATGAAGCAAGTTATGTTAGTACATATAACATATTATAATAATTCAAAAAGTAAATGATTAGATAGTAAAGATAAGCAAGTGTAAAAATAATCAATGATACTTGAGCAAAGTTAATGTAGGTTAACATAAGAAATTTTAATACCTTTTCTTTTTCATTTTGAAATGCATTTCTTAACTTAACTATATCTCATTTAAAAGCAATCATGTATTACTAGGTGATAACTACAACAAAATATCTACCACATTAAAAATTCATGTTATGTACTTTTAGTCTTCTAACGATTTTGGTGAGTTCAATTCTTCCAACAAGATTGTCAATTAAGTATACACTAATTATCCTTCCAATATTTCGCTCAAAATTTATGATAACATTAACGATAATTACATTAGACACATCAAATTTAGACTATCAAGTATAAGAAACTTATATAGCAAAATAGAATACATTCTATACTATTTATGTTTGAGCTAATACACCATCGGAGATGCTCGTGGATGAAGAGACTCGTGCTGATATCGTGTTATAAAATGAAGCATGTGTAGTAACATAAAATGACAAGAAGAAAAGGAGAGAAAGAGAGAGACACAAAGTAGTAGTAGTAGCTTTTCTCTATTATTGAATTCTTTTGTTTTCACTTACTCTTGCCTTATCTCTTACTTTGTTACAAGAAGAGAGAGCTATATGTACATGTATATACTTGGGCACCAAGTGTGATACATGGATATCCTCTTGCCATGTATACACTTTGGGCACCAAGTATGATACATGGATAACTTCTTGCCATGTATACACTTTGGGCACCAAGTGTATCATATGATTAATTAGTATACACCACTTAACATATTGTGTGTATAATTAACTTACAACACATGATATAATAATGTGGACATTCATTTTACAACGTATACATACATATATATATATATATATATATATATATACACACACAGAGAGAGACTAACTAGTATTTATTTCATGTGTCTTGCAGGTGGAGCCTCTAATTTTTTTTTCCAAGTGTCTTGCATGTGTAGCGTATTTGAGTTAAGTATTAAAAATATCCCTAAAATTTATATCTGTGTTAGCCTCGACGTATTTCTATAAAGTAAATACGTATTATTCAAAGTATTATGTAACAAGGAAAATTAAACTATATCTGATTTTTTTCTTCATATGCTGATATTTTTTTAGAATAATATACTCCCTCCATTTCATTTTATGTTGTGCATTTTTTTTAGTTTGTCAAGAAAAGATCACATTTTTATATTTAGATATATTTTAATTTTAAAATTTTCATTTTAACTCATCAAATGATTTATTATCACATAATGCCTACTGGCTTATTTTAAACCAAAAAATTCAAGTATTTTTTGTCTATCTTAAATTTTATGCTCAATCAAATATTATCACATAAATTAAAGCATATAAAATGTTATTTTTCCAAGAATGAAATATCAATACTACTTAGAGTTGTAAAATTAACATTAAAAATAGGTTAAGACCATCTACAAATCCTAGCATTGTAGCTTCAAAATTTTAGCCAAAGGAATACATATATAACAGTAATCTAATCTATATTGGATAATATGTTAATCATAAATAGGAGAACTTATTTGTTTTTTTAGTGGAAATGAAAGACTTGGTTGAACCGCAGTTGAAATTATTTGCCTATGATGATTTTTATGATGTGTTAGAGCAATTCCTAATCCACAGCCTAAATCCTATTCAATTGTGAAGAGAGAACAAGACGTAGAAAGTACTGTTATTTTCTGTCTCTTAGAATTATTAGTCATTTAAATTACACCACCATATGTGTGTTTATATAGAAAACATTAGGATTAACTTATTTACCCTAATGAGACTTAAAACACCTCTTATGGGTGGACCAAAATTTCGTATATTAGCGAATATTCCACAATTTACAAGTACTCATCATTTGGTTTTTGTACTATTAGCTTTGATTGATTAATTGTAACGCTGTCAAAATGAACCCAAATTCATGTAATCTACCCCAACTCATGCAAAATTTTATGGGTTGGCCACAAGATAATTTAAACTTGGATCAATCTAAACTCATTCAAGCCCTAATCCATTTTAAAATGTTATTCAATTGAGTCTAGTTCAATCTCCAATTCAATACATTTCTTATGACACTTTATTTGCACTGATGCACTGTATGTTCTCATATTGAATGTGTAAAGTACTATCTACTTCATGTCTTCTGGAATTTATTTATTCATTCTCTTCATTTGTTAATTGAAATTTTTCTTCTTTTTTTTATTTTTGGGACCAAAACAACTGAAGAAATTATTTTGTTTTTCATAAAATACATGTTAAGTGAATCACCTTAAATACAATTTGTTTGTTTGCTTGGTATAATGTTTTGTGACATTCCTTTCTAAAATCAAGAACTTATTTTTATTTTCTTGAGTTGGAATTCAAATTATGGTTACAAAAGGTCAATAGCAATATGTTAATATTGTTTAGATTAAGAGGGTCAAATTGGACAGGTCATGATTCAACTCGATTTTTAGTCCATTTTAGCTCAAAGTAAATTTTGGTGGGTCACGACCCAATTCGCTTTCTAGTTCACCCCATTTTAATCTCTCCAATTTCAGCTCAACTATCCATTTGACACCTCTAATTTTTTTTGGAAAAATTACGTAATTAGGCAAATATGTGATATGTATTTATGATACACTACTATACTTTGATTTTACAAAATACAAATACACATGTATTCTCTTACCAACATTGATACAAATGATAACAATCAATTATACAAATACAAATGTTGAACTTGATACAACATCGATACAATTTATTCATTGAAACAAATTGTATTCATTAATACAATTGATACAATATTCATTAATACAATTGATACAAATGATAACAATGAATTATACAAATACAAATATTAAACTTGATACAACATTGATACAATTGTATTCGTTGATACAATTTCTATTTATACAAATTGTATTCGTTACAGTTGTATTCATTTATATATATACACAATTACCCAGGAAATACACAAATTCAATCATCAATACATATACATACTAGTTACATATATTCAATTATCCAGTGGATATACAAATATAGTTCGGCCCTCTCTCTCTCTCTCTCTCTCCTCTCCTCTCTCTCTCTCTCTCTCGCCTTTTTCCTCTCTGTCCCAATCTCGCTGTCCTCTCTCCCCTTTAAACATGAAGCTACGAATCGTAATTAAACAAACTATATCTATTTTGCCTCATTATGTTTCAAGTTTTTGCTATTTTTGAAAGTTTCTCAATTTATTTTGATCGAAATGTAGGTCTAGATCCATGTTCATATCTGTAATAACTTACTTAGCACAATTTGGTTGTTAACTTAAGCTTTGAGTGGATCTAACTCTATACTAAATGCATATATTTGTAACTCTGCTTTTTTATTTTGACTTACCTTTAGTTCTTGTAGACACGTCGATGCTGAAGATTATTATAAAGGTGTATTTTGTAGGGAAAAAAATTCAAAAACTTGGTGCTTATTGCAAGTTGGTTCACTATTTTCCCTGTAACTTGAGTCCTTTTATGAAAAATTTGATTAGATTCAATAAATAATTGATCAAAAAATATATCAAGGACATTCTTGGACCCTGAAAAATTCTATGTAAGAAGTTTGTTATTTGTTCTAAAAGATAATTAAACAGCTTGTTCCATTACATGCTGGGCTAATCTCATTAATTGTAGCAGTTTCTGATGTTTTGATTGTTTGTCTTAGGCTACATAAGTAATTTAGAGTATTTTACAATTTCTTGAACCAATAAAATGACAGACGAAGGTAATTGTTTCACGTCACCCGATGGATCGACGCTAAGTAGTTGTAAAAGAAGGAATACATACAAGTAAGTTGGTTGAAAACTCCTAATTTGGAACACCAGATGAGGTCACGTAAGTTGATGTGTCGACATTAGACGGTACGTTTGATGCTTCAACTAGGAACACTTGTGAGTTCTTAAGTAGCGGTAGTGTCGTTGAATGATTTTTCTATTATGTTAGACAAGAAATCATACAAAAAAGGAAGAAAATGGAGTTAAATGTTGGCAAAAAAGACCTCTGACGGGAGAACTGACTAACTGTCACATTCCCGACGGACCATCAACTCAAATGTCAGAGGATAATAGTGGCAATGCAAAAGGATGGATTCTAACGGCCCACCCGACCATTGTCACACCTGTGATGGGCTATCAGGCAGGCCGTCGCTAAGGGTCTGCACACTAAGCTTCTGGTATTGGAGGACAGTGAAGGCGACGGACCGTCACACTTGTGACAGGCCGTCAGGTAAATCATCGATCTTACTTCGTAGGACCAACTTTATTATTTTAAATTTTAATTTTTTGGGACTATAAATAGTATTTTCTAGGATTTATTTTATCGTCTTTGTTTTAGTGAAGAACAATGTACGCTTGAATAAACATTTTCCTGAAATTACTTGATTTTTGAAATCAAAGCTTGTTTGATTTCCTCAAATTTTATAAGTAAATTTTTATTCAATAAATAAAATTGATTACTTTATTTCAATTATCATTAGTGGATAAACTGCACAATCAAGGGTTGTGGAATCCATGTTGATTTGACCTAAACAAGGGTGTTTACAGAATAAAACCTCTATTGTGATTGTATACCTTATTAGTTCTTTCATCTTAATTGATTTTTAATGGTTGAAAATATTAGAATCTTCCTAGGTTTGACTTGTTTGAGTAAAACGGTGTAAAAACTAGGAAAAGAACTAATAACAAGGATTTGAGAATTAAAACTCGTCTTATGATTGATGTTGTAACTAGATTAACCAACTCAGAGTAAATGTCATTGGTTTAAAGTTAATACTTTTAGTTCAGAAGAATACAAATGACATGCATTTAATGTGGTTGAGAAACAATTAGATGTAGTATAAGATTGATAAACTAGTATACTAGCACTACAAGGTTGAATTTCGTATTGACCCAAATTAAGTCATACACTCATGGTGAACACAATCCTGATTTCTCTCTTTATAAATTCCTCATTTCAAGTCAATATTGTTAAGGTTACAATTTACTAGTTGATACTATGAATCATTCAAACCCCCCTCCCCCCACCCACTTTCCTTTTCTCTGGAAATAAGTAACTATTAGTAAATAATCACGTAAGACTTAGTTTTCGCCTTATTCCCGGTGGAATTCGACCCTAACCTTGTTAGTTTCTATAATTGACAACGACCACATTATACTTCTTTATTGAAGGTATAATTTGGGTGTATCAAATTTTGGCACCATTACTGGAGAATATGATTGTTAATTAAGTCAAGTGTGTATTATTTCACTCTTAATCTTATTTTCTAATTTTAATTTTTGTTTGTTGTTTTTCTTTCTGAAGGGTACTGATTAGAGCATGTCAAGTACCCATAGTAAGGGTGAATCGTTAATTCCTTATGATCCCAAGCTTGAGAAATTTATTCGAAGGAAAATGAATGAGTAGGATTGTAAAACATATAGGCTGAGATGGATGTTGAGGCTCAGGACAGAGGAAATGGAAATAATGGTAACAACACCAACGCTGAAAATGTACCCAGTGATGAGGAAGATGAAATTACTCTTGGAAACGTCGTGAAGTCCCAAGAGGTAGGGAAAAACAGAGACAGGTTGAACTAATTTATTTTGACATTAACGATAAAGATGAAGTCAATCTGGATGGGCTTGGAGCCACTAGGACAATGTTCCCCCACCTTTAGCACATGGAGCTAAGTTCAACATCACTACTATCATGATACAACTGTTAAATTTGAAGGGGCTGTTTAGAAGAGTAGTGGGGGATGATCCAAATCTTCACTTGATAATGAATTTTGTTGGTAGATGCAAGCCGTTTGAGGTTGTTTCCATTTCCTCTATATGGCAGGCAATAATTTGGTTGAATGTGTTGGCACATGACTTGATTACTACCTCGAGAGGATTGAAAGAGGCCTTTCTTGAAAGGTTCTTTCCACCATCTAAAATGCTGCAGCTGAGATATAAGATCAGTAGCTTCAGGCAACTTCCTACTAAGGCATCACATGAGACCTGATTAAGGTTCAACAAGAAGCTGAAGCAGTGCCCGAATCTTTGATAACGCTCAACTACACCTACCACGATTCAAGATGTAGGCGGTCGCTAGCAATATAAACCCAACGAAGAGTTGGGGTCGATCCCACGAGGAATGGAAATAAGTATAGAATTCAAATATGAAGTATTAAAGTGATCTAGCTTTTGTAGATGTAAACAAATGAATCGATGCATAATGTAAATCTTTGAGTTTTTAATTGTCAAATAAGAAGGGTTTTGAATGATAAAAACAAATCAACAAACACGAATGAAAGAGGAATTTAACCAATGAGAAATAGGACACTTAGGGATGTGTGAGTGTTCAACTACCAATTTCACTAAATGGGTCATTACGAATTGCTTAATTATGCTGAATTATACTGGGTAGGCAATATTACGACTATGATAGCTATTTTACAACCAACTATCATGCTTTCAATTGGGTTTTATCAAACCCCAACCGGCCATACAATCATAGCACAATCTTAAACCTTAATTAAACCCAATTTAACAAGCTGGGTAGTACAAGTAAGAACTCGTACAATTATCAATTGCTAACTCCACTCAAATGCACCTTTAACAAGCATACAAAGTGATATAAACTAGAACTGAATTTGAAACTTTGATTCATAAGATGAAAACATGAATTAACAATTGAACCCATTCTAATTCAACATTTAATTCAACAATCCATAAGACCCATAAGATAATTAGGCATTTGAACACATAATCACACTCCTAAGGTATTGGGGGTTTAGCCAATCATAGTGAGATTGAAGAAATATTTACCAAAAAAAACATTAGCCATTGATTTCCCAAAGTCTTCAAACAGCAAATACAATCAACTAAAATTATACCCAATGTTCAATTCCCAAGAAATCACAAGAATAGTTCACAAAATCCCTCAAAGTGCAATGTACTTTCTAAGTTCGAGTTCTGGTTCCTCTCTCAATCACTCGATATTCAATTCAATTCAAAAATTTCTATTTATACTTTCCCAAAAACTCAACACGTTTTGAATTTCAGGATCAACCGACGGCATAAGTCGGGCTTGCCCTTCCACTCGGTGATGCACTGAGTTGCTCGATCTCACCTTTTAACTCTTGACTTCAGTACTGATTTCATCCTGGAACTTTAGGCCATGTGCATCAGGCTCACTGTTCTGATCGGCGACTCGCCGTCTGGTCCCTCAGCTCGCTGACTTGACTTAGATCTTCTCTTTGTCTACTGGGACTTTAGGTGAGGCATTGTCCACTTGGCGTGTCACCGAGTTTCCTTTGGCGAGCCTCAGCCTTCTTGTTCCTACAATTTTGCAACTTTTCAGCTTTTTTTTTTGCATTATATTGTCCTTGCCTCATTCCAAAGTCTTCTTGCTGCATATAAACGATTTAACATTGGTTATGAGTGCAAAATGGGTATTAAGGACACCAATTTAGTACAAATGGAGCTCTAAATAAGTCAAAACTACCGACTCATCAATCATAAGTTGACTGATGACCATCTTATAGAAACCTTTTATAGATCTTGAACTCTACATCCAAGTCATTTGCAAATACAGTGGTTGAGGCGTCATTCATGGAGCGGAGTTACACATATGAAACTATCATATTAGATCATGTTACGAAGACCAATAGGTCCTAGCATACTCAAGATTCTGATATCACAACAAATAACTATGTAGTTGGTTCATTAGTAGAGCAACGTACACGAGAAGATGAGCTAGATCAGGATACGATTCATATGAAAATGCAAATGGACTTGTTGACCAAGCATCTTTTTGCAAGAGGTGCTTACAAAGTTAATGAAGTAAGCGCAACAGACAGACAAAGTTAATGAACTCTACAACCAAGTCATTTGCTAATACAATGGTTGGGGGAGAAGACTTACATAGATGAAACTGTTATACTAGATCGTGTGACAAAGACCAATAGAGCCTAGCATACTCAAGATTCTGATATCACAGCAAATAACTATCACTACTAAAAAAAAAACTGGATTTAGCGATAGACAAATTTTGTAGCTAAACAGTAAAATCTATCGCTAATCCTACTTAGCGTTGAATTAGCGACATATTTTTGTTAGCTACGAGCAAAATAGTGACGGACTTGCGACGAAGTTCGTTGCTAAATGCAGTATTTTTTAGTAGTGTATGTAGTTGGT
Organism: Solanum appendiculatum; assembly: GCA_018342035.1. NCBI lineage: Eukaryota > Viridiplantae > Streptophyta > Magnoliopsida > Solanales > Solanaceae > Solanum > Solanum appendiculatum. Next base: position 29,080 of record JAGDQO010000635.1, on the reverse strand, counting down.
TCATCGGTAGAGCCACGTACACGAGAAGATGAGCAAGATCAAGATACGATTCATATGAAAATGCAAATAGACTTGTTGACCAAGCATCTTTTTGCAGGAGGTGCTTACAAAGTTAATGAAGTGTGCACAATTGACGGACAAGGTGAGTTGGAATATGATTATGATGAGGAAGCTAACTATTTGAATAATTAGTGGGGTTTTCGGACCAATGGTCCAAGAAATCAAGGTCGGAACTATCAGAAGAATAACTACTATAACAAGTCTGTATATAGTGATCAAACTTGAATAGCAAGGACAACTTCAAGAATGATTGTAGTGGAGTTTATGTGTCTCTTGGGAGTCATGATAGGGCAGGAAGTGGAGCATGCAACTCCAAAATGGATGATATGCTAGCCAAGGTATTGCAGAGGGTGGAGTCTATACATGCTGGAGTTAAAGCGATGAAGGATGATCTTTAAAATATGAGTCAATTAGTAGACTCGCACTCTACTTATATTAAGAAGATTGAACATCAAATATAGCAACTTTCTGTCACTTTATATTAGAGAAAAAAATGGTACATTGTGATATTGTACGAAACCCAAGGATAGATGGACATTGTATGAATGTCACTATTAGAAGTGGCAAGATGCTCTCAGAGCCATTGCTTGCAAGTAATGAGCAGGAAAAGGATGTAAATTCCAAATCTAGAGATGATGTTGGGGTAGTGGTTGAGCAAGAGATTTTTTGTTGATTCGGAAGAACCGAAAAGGATGGAGGCCAGACCAGAGAAAGTTGAAGGAACCAATAGCACAGATGGGTTGGAAATAGAGGTTTTGTAGCCTCTAACACGGATTCCTATACCACCACCTCCATTTATGCAAATGTTGAAAAAGAAAGTTAAGTATGGTAAGTTTCTAAAATTCATTTCTATGCTTAAGCAGTTATTAGTGAATATTTTGTCGGTGTAAGCCTCAGAGAAGATGTCAATTATGCCAAGTTCATGAGGGACTTGGTTACAAAGAAGAACACAGTTAGCACTATATGACTTAGGGGCCAACGTCAATATTATGCCACTTGCCATATATAACTAGTTGGGCTTGAGATCCTCTAAACCTACTATAATGAGGTTGTTGATAGCTGATCAATCATTCACAAGGCTATTGGATATTTTGTGTGATGTATTCGCAAGAGTGAAAAGTTTCATCTTTCTAGCAGACTTTGTTATTATGGACTGCGGGGTAGATTTTGAAGTTCTCATAATTTTGAGAAGGCCATTTTTGGCCATAGGTAGAGCACTGGTAGACATGAAAAGTGGTGAGCTCAAGTTCGGGTTGAACAATGAGGAGGTGACGTTTAATGTATCCGAGTCAATGAAACAACCACGAGATATTAGTGTCATATTAGTAGTTGATGCAATTGAGGAAGAGGTTGACAATTAAGACCCTAGTGGTTGTAATTATGAACTTAGATGATGAGTTCATTGAAGAGGATGATGAGACAGTGAATTCTTTGCAGGGCATAGGAGTTTACCTTTATGCTCTAAAGAAGAGTTGGACCTAGACTTAAAGAACATACCAACTACTCCAGCTAAACCTTCTATTGAGGAGCCACTAGTGTTGGAATTAAAAGAGTTGCCCGACCATCTCAGCTATGTTCTTAGGTGAGAAAAATACTTTATCGGTCATTATGGTTGCAGATTTTGTTGAGGAGCAGGTAAAAACACTTGTGGCTGTGTTGAGAAGGTTAAAAAGAGCAATTGGCTAGACAATTGCCAACATAATTGGCATACCTTGTAACGCCTCGATTTCGGAAAAGAAGGAAGTTACTGATTTTGGGTTGTAGGTAGGACCTACGGCTCCCACCTACGGTTGGTAGAAGCTCTCTAATGACCATATATGACATCCATAGGTGAGAAGGGAAATGAGGTTAAAGTTTTTAAGGGTAAGTTAGGACCTATGGTGGCTATGTACGTTCCGTAGATTGACCTACCAATCGTACATGGGTCCCGTCGTTCGAAGGTTCAAAATCATGGTTTCTGAATCTACCTACGGTTAACCCGGACGGTCCGTAGTAGGACCTACGGACCGTAGGTCGTGTCGGTAGTTAATTTTAAAGGCGTTTTGGTCTTTTTCCTAATTGATTAATACCTAAACTAGGTCATTTTGATCCAAATCCTAGACCATATATGTCTTTCAAGCCTAAAAACTAACTACTCAAAATCATTCTTCAAAATCCCCCAAAATCCCTCCAAGTTCCTCCTCCAAAATTTCTCTCTCTAAAGCTTGAAGAAGAAGTCTAGGGTTTCAAGATCAAATCTCCAAATTCACCATTGATTGTGGGCTTTTGACAATAAGGTGTGATTGTATTCACTTATGGAGTCCTTTCCTCCATAGGGTTCCTAAATTCTCCAATTTTACAAGTTAGTATCTCCAATTGGAATTAGGGTTTTATTCAATCTCATGGGTTCTTATCAACTATGATTCAATTGATTTGTTTTATGTCTTTTAATTCATGAATTTGATTAATTACATGTTTTTACGTTGAATTCGCATGAATCCATGCATGATCCATGATTTTTAGACTATGAACATATGATGAGGCTTTTGAACTATGAAAGATGAATTTATAAAGACATGCATGTTTTCTCATGAAGTTGATATAATTGATTTAAGGCCGCTTTGAGAGTGAAGCATCGATGTTGTTGTTGATTTGTGAAAGGGTTTTTCACATAAAGGATTTATAAGATTGAAAGGTTTTCTCACCTAAGTTAAACAAGACTAAGGAGCTATTCTAACGAACTCTAGCGTGGATTGACTACTTAATTGTGCCTTTCCATGGATAATAAGATAAATATGATTAATGAGTATTTCGTGAGACTTATGCTTAGTACCGAGTGGACTAGTGATGATTACCAATGTCCCATAAACTATGTGCTACCATAGGATGATTGTCTTATATAGACATTAGCTAGTGGATCCACTTTAGCTCAAAACTCATGGTCCTTACCTTGGCAAGTAGGACAATCTCTTTTCGGTGTGGGATAGACACCAGATACCATGTTATTGCTCACATGGTCTATGTCGATTAAGGCTAACTTCCCACAATAATGAACCAAGGTTACTTTCTAAAGTATCTCACAAGTGTCTTATAAGATGATTAGCTTGACCATGGTTGTGACTTATGTTTTCTAGCATGATTATTTTATGAATTAACTTGGTCAGTGCATGTCATTTAAAGCCCCTTTTTGCATGATTTCATAACTTTTATGCATTGCTATCATACTTGGTACATTCCATGTACTAACACATACTTGTACCTACATTGTTTCACTAATGTAGGGTCCGACACTTCTATTCCTCATACTCGTGGCTAGTTGGCTCTTTGGACTTGTTGGAGATTGGTGAGTCCTCATGATCCGAGGACCGGGATTCCTCTATAGCTTTATGTTATTTCATTTCAAATTTTATATGTGATGTATGGGTTACGTCCCAATCACTTTCTTTATCATGTATTAGATGATTTTGAGACTTATGTAGGCTTCTATTTTTATCAAACTCTTTCATGTGAAAGGCTACTTTTAAACTCTTTGTTTCTATTATCTTGTATGATGTATGATAAGTGGATTATGTAGGATCTCTCGGGCCTATACGCCATGTCAAGTCTAGGGTGTACTTTAGGTCATGAAAAATTTGGTATTCAGAGCATAAGGTTTAGAAAGGTTCTAGGATGTCTCATAATCCACGTTGAGTAGAGTCTTGTTCATTAGTGTAAAACGCGCCACATATATGAATGAGAGGCTATAAGATGTTTAGGAAATTTCACTTCTTTCATCACTTTAAAGTCGTATGATAGAGTTTAAATCTATATGTCTATCTCCTAATCCCTATCCGATGCTTTTCAGGATATGGCCTCTCGAAGGGCATATGCTAGAAGAAATGCGGGAGAGAATGTGGAACGAGAAGTTCTCAAGCTCTTCAAGAAGCTCCATAAGCTCTGGTCGACCCTTTGGCCGAGAAAGTGACTAATGCGGAGTTTAGGGCTGATTTTCAAGTGTTGGATCAATCCAATAGGGAGGTTGTAGTCCTCGTGATCCCAAATATGGGTACGGCGGCAACTAGAGTGAGGGACTTTACTAGGATGAATCCTCCGGAGTTCCATGGCTCCAAGGTTGAGGAAGATCCTTAAGAGTTCATTGATGAAATATACAAGGTTTTGATGATCATGGGTGTGATGCCAATGGAAAAGGTAGAATTGGCTTCTTATCATTTTAAGGGCATTGCTCAAGTATGGTTTAACCAATGGAAGGAAGAGAGGGTGGTTAATGCGTGTCCTTTTGATTGGAAAAAGTTCAATGTTGCCTTTCTTGTTCTTTTCCCTTGAAATGAGGGAGGCTAAGGTACGTGAATTCATTAACCTTCATCAAGGAAGCATGGGTGTGAAGGAGTATGCTTTGAAATTCACACAATTGTCTAGATATTCTCCTACTATGATTGCCGATTGTAGGGAAAGAATGAGTAAGTTTGTTTCAGGAGTGTCCGAGATTGTGGTGAAGGAATGCCATACCGCTATGCTTATCAATGATATGGAAATTTCTCACCTAATGATTCATGCTCAACAAATCGAAGAGGAGAAACTTAAGGAATGGTCTAGGGAGGCGAAGAGGGCTAAGATCGGTGATAAGGACTTTTTACACCCGAGGTTCAATGGATATGGTTGTTCTAAGTTTAGACAAAAAATTTCTAGTCAAGGTTCCTCCAATGCTCCGTCTCCTAAGTTTAACAAGGAACGGGTTTCTAACCCCAAGCCTTAAGGAGGAGATGGTTGTGGATCTTAATTTTCTACTTTGCTAGATATGGAAGAAAGCATGAGGGTTAATGTCTAGCCGGTTCCAATGCTATTTTGGTTGTAGAAATACGGATCATAAGATAAGGGATTGTCCCTCAATTGCTAAGAATGAAGGAGATAATCGTAGACAGGCTCAATCCTACCATTCGTCAGGTTCTAGTGGAAGTCAGAAGCAAAACTGATTTTACGCACTTCAAACTCGTCAAGAGCAAGAGAGTTTTGCCGATGTGCTTACTTGTATGTTGAAAGTTTTTAATCTTGATGTTTATGCTTTGCTTGATCCCGGTGCTACCTTATCTTTTGTGACGCCATATGTGGCTATGAGGTTTGATGTTCTTCTGGATGTGTTGATAGACCCTTTTTTTGTCTCTACTCCTATTGGTGAATCGATTGTGCCTAAGAGAGTCTATAGAAGTTGTCCCATCTCCTTATCCCATAGAGTCACTCATGTTGATCTGGTAGAGCTTGATATGTTAGATTTAAATGTTATCCTTGGGATGGATTGACTGCATTCATGTTATGCTTCTATTGATTGTAGAACCCGAGTGGTCAAGTTTCAATTTCCAAATGAACCTGTTCTAGAGTGGAAAGAGGGAAATTTTATGCCTAAGAGTCAGTTTGTTTCTTTTCTTAAAGCTAGAAAGATGATTTCTAAGGGTTGAATATATCATCTTGTTCAGGTTAGGGATATGGATGCTGAACCCCCTATCTTTGAGTCTGTCCCCATTGTTAATGAGTTTTCAAAAGTGTTTCCCAATGATTTACCCGGTGTTCCTTCTGAAAGGGAAATACACTTTGACAGTGACCTTCTCCCAGATACACAACCTATTTCTATTCCTCATTACCGAATGACTTCGGCAGTACTTCAGGAATTAAAGGAGCAGTTGAAATATTTGTTGGATAAGGGTTTCATTCGACCGAGTATCTCTCCATGGATTGCTCTAGTTTTGTTTGTTCGGAAGAAAGATGCTTCACTTCATATGTGTATTGACTACCATCAATTGAACAAGGTTACCATTAAGAATAATTATCCTCTTATGAGAATAGATGATTTGTTTGATCAGCTCCAAGAAGTGAGTTACTTCTCTAAGTTGACCTCTAGTCAGTTTATCATCAATTGAGGGTAAAGGAAGATGACATTCCAAAGACGGCTCTTCAAACTTGATATGGTCATTATGAATTCTTGGTAATGTCATTTGGATTGACTAATGCTCCGGCTGCATTTATGGACCTGATGAATAGGGTGTTTAGATAATACTTTGACATGTTTGTGATTGTGTTCATCGATGATATCTTGATTTATTTAAGGAGTGAGGATGAGCACACCAATCATTTAAGGATTGTGTTGCAAGTCCTCAGGGACCAACAACTCTTTGAAAAGTTTAGTAAATATGAGTTTTGGTTGAGATCCGTGGCTTTTCTAGGTCACATTATTTCCGAGAAGGGTATTGAGTTAGATCCTAAGAAGACGGATGTGGTTAAGAGTTGGCCAAGACCTCTATCCCCTTCGGATACTCAAAGTTTCTTGGGTTTAGCTGGGTATTATAGAAGGTTTGTGGAAGGATTTTCTTCGTGTCACGACCTAAAGTACACCCTAGACATGACATGGCATATAGAATCCCAAAAGGCCCTACACAAGCCACTTAGCTTAACATCATACAAGACAATAGAAACAAAAGAGTTTAGAAACAACATTCATATAAAAGAGGTTGATAAAAGCGGAAATTTAAGCATAAGTCTCAAACCCATCTAATATATCATAAGGAAAGTGATTGGGGCATAACTCATACATCACATACAAAAGTCTAAAATGGAAATGACATAAATAAATAAAAGAGTCTCGGTCCTCGGAACATGAGGACCACCAATATTCAATGTCAATAGAACCACCTAGCCATGAGAATGCGAGGTAGGAATGTCGAACCCTACATTCATGAGATAATATAGGCAAAAGTATGTGTTAGTGCATGGAATGTACTAAGTATGAGGCAGTATGCATAAACATGGATATGATAGTAAAATAGATTAAATCAAATAGGCATGATCATAATGAGGCATTTAAAAGCTTCATAGCGAAGAAATGACATGAAGTTCATAAGACATAGTCAAATACATTAGTATAAAGAACGTAAGAAAACTTTGAAGAAAACATAATCATCTTGTGGGATATTAGATTTAACCAACAATAAGACCATGGGAGCTATATCATGGAATCCAGTATATCCCTCATACCGAAAGAAGGGGAAACTACTTGCCAAGGTAGGATCCGTACATATCATCATTTGCTAAAGTGGATCCACATGCTAGGTCATTTAAGACAATCCTACGGGGGCTTGTAGTATGGGACTAGAGGTTCTACTAGAGACTACCCTATTTGAGCCTCCACCTCAAAGCCCTTTCGGTGATAAGTCTAAATCTCAACGAAATAGATTAAAGTCAAATAGCAATTTAACATAGGTAAAGGCAATGATCAATATCAATCCACATATTTCAAGATCAAAACATAGAATAACTACTTAAACATAACTCAACAGGGATGAGAAAATCTTTCACCAATGTGAATCTATATGTGAGAAATATCTTTCACAATCATGATCATAATAGCATGTGAGAAAACCTTTCAAAATAACATTGATACTTTCCTTTCAAAGTATCCCCAAATCATTTACAATAACTTCATAAAAGGATGCATATCTTCAAAATTTCATAGTTCATATTGAAAATCATGATTTAGGCATGGGTCAATGCAATTTCAACTAAATATCATAGATCAACATTAATTCATGCATTATAATACTTAATTAATCAAAATAAATCATAATTGAAAGAAATCCACATTCATGCATTAAAACCCTAATTTGATCCATTAGAAATTGAGTTAGGATATTGAAACCTTTGGGGACCCCATGGAGGAAAGGACTCCATGGGTGAATACAAAAACCTTGTTGCTAGAAGTCCAAAAAGAATGGAGGATTGGAGACTTGAATGGAACCCTATCCTTCTTCTTCTTCTATGGGCTTGAGAGGTTTTGAGAGGATGAGCCTGGTCAATCTTTAGAGATTTAGGGGAATGAGCTGAAATGGGTAAATTGGGGGCTTAAAACATTTATATAGGGCTTAGGGTAGAAGACAAAATAACATAGTATTGGGTTAAAATAATTAGGAAAGGACCCAAAAGCCCCTTTATCATAACTACCGAGCTCAACCTACGGTTGGGACCTAGGGTCCGTAGGTCCTTCTATGGACCATCCTGGTCAACCGTACAAAGATTTAGAAACAATTATTTTGGACCTTCAATCGACGGAACCCATGTATGACTCGTAGGTCTTCCTATGGTCCATACATACCAACAGTAGAAACCAACTTTAGTACTTAAAATTTAACTAAGTTTGGGAGTGACCTACGAGACCTACCTACGACTCGTACATATAGTGACGGACTGTCCTGGTGAACTGTAAAAAGGGGTTCTGAAACTTGATTTTTTTGAAAATTATTTCACCACTACTTACGGATGCCATATATAGTCCGTAGATACTCTTACCAACTGTAAGTGGGAACTGTAGGTCGTGCCTGCAACCCAAAATTTTATTTTCCTTTCTTTTCTAAGTTCGAGGTGTTACAATATCTCCCCCTTGGGAACATTAATCCTCAAATGAGACTCAAGGCAACATAAGGAAGGTAGGAGAGGAGATCTAACAGCCCAACAAGAATACAACTTCATCAACAACACATGATCAAAGGGAAACATCATCTCCTAGGCTTAAACATTCTCAAAACATCATTTCATAAGGTATTCATGCAAGTCAGACTCAAATGCACATAATCGTGAAGAAATCAATCATAGCTAAACCAAAATCTCAAAAGCAAGTTTTCATGAGCATGCATGCTTGAGGAAACATGAAAGTGGCTTAGATATGAGGATGAACCATGAGGAGCTAAATACCTCTAGCTAGAGTAGGATCAGAGAGAAAGAGATGGAGGTAATGGGATATCATATCAGCCTCGGCCTCCCAAGTAGCACCTTCAACTATTTGATTCCTCCATAATGTCTTTATGGATGCAACTTCCTTATTCCTGAACTTCTTAACTTGCAGGTCCAAGATATCTACTTGAATCTCTTCATAAGAAAGACTCTCTTTTACACCAAGACTTTCCAATGATACTATAGATGTTAGATCACCAACACATTTCTTTAACAAAGAGACATGGAAAACTGGATGAATCGATGCCAAATCATTAGGCAAATCAAGTTCATAAGCAAACTTACCAATTTGCCTCAAAATCTGATATGGGCCCACATAACGGGGACTAAGCTTTCCCTTCTTTCCAAACCTTATTACACCCTTCATGGGTGAAATTTTCAAGTAAGCCCAATCATTAACATCAAATTCTAGATGTCTTCTTCTAACATCGGCATAGGACTTTTGTCGACTTTGAGACGTTCTTAACTTTTCTCTAATAAGCTGAACTTTCTCCATAGACTCATGTACCAACTCAGGACTTATCAAAGCAATTTCACAAACTTCAAACCAACCTATAGGAGATCTACACCTCCTACCATAAAGAGCCTCGAATGGAGCCATACCAATACTTGAATGATAGTTATTATTATAAGCATACTCAATCAAATGCAAATGATCATTCCAATTACCCTTGAAGTCAATTGCACAAGCTCTCAACATATCTTCTAAAGTTTGGATAGTACGCTCTGCTTGCCTATTAGTTTGAGGATGAAAGGACGTACTAAGCTTAACACGAGTACCAAGGCCTTTTTGGAAAGACTTCCAAAATTGAGAAGTGAATTGGGTACCACGATCAAATATAATGGATAGAGGCACTCCATGCAACCTAACAATCTCCCTTAGGTACAACTTAGTATAGTCTTCCACTGAGTAAGAAACCTTGACGGGAATGAAATGAGTTGATTTTGTCATACGATCCACAATAACGCAAATTGAGCCATGTTGTCACCGGGTGCGGGGTAAACCAACAATAAAATCCATATTCAAATCTTTCCACTTCCAAGTAGGAATGGTAATGTCTTGGGATAAACCTCTCGGCTTTTGATGCTTAACTTTCACTTGTTGACAATTTGGACACTTAGCCACAAATTTCACAATATCTTTCTTCATCCCATTCCACCAATAAACCTCATGCAAATCACGGTACATCTTGGTGGCTCTTGGGTGAATGGAATATCGAGAACTATGGGCTTTCGATAAAATCTTCTCCTTTAAATCATCAACATTGGGAACACATAAACGACCTTGATATCGAAGCACACCATCTCTTCCTTGGGAGAAAGCCTTAACAGACCTTTTAAGCACCGCCTCCGTCAATTTCATCAAGATCGGGTCAAGACCTTGCTTTACCTTTACATCTGACACAAAAGATGATTCTGAGCCATTATGAACCATAACACACCTTTAGTAGAATCAACCAACTGAACACCCAACCGGGCCAATCGATGAACATCTCAAACCAACTCCTTCTTAACCTCAACATGAGCAACACTATCCATGGATAGCCGACTAAGAGCATCCGCCACAACATTTGCCTTACTGGGGTGATAGAGATTACCCATATCGTAATCCTTTAGCAACTCAAGCCACCTCCTTTGACGAAGATTTAGATCCTTTTGCTTGAGCACATATTGCAAAATTTTGTGGTCGGTAAAGACATCAACATGTACACCATATAGGTAATGTCTCTAAATTTTTAAAGCAAACACAACCACCGCTATTTCCAAATCATGGGTAGGATAGCTCTTTTCATGGATTTTAAGTTGCCATGAAGCATAGGCAATAACCTTTCCATTTTGTATAAGAACACATCCTAGTCCAACCGTTGAAGCATCACAATAAACCACAAACCCATTGGATCCTTCCGGTAAGGTCAACACCGGAGCAGAGGTAAGTCTATCTTTCAATTCTTAGAAACTCTTTTCACACGCTTCAAACCATACAAACTTAACTTTCTTTTAAGTCAATGCTTTCAATTGAGAGGCAATCGAAGAAAATCCTTCCACAAATCTTCTATAATATCCAGCCAAACCAAAGAAGCTTCGAATATCAGAAGGGGATAGAGGTCTAGGCCAACTGTTAACCACATCAATCTTCGTAGGATCTACCTAAATACCCTTACCAGAAAAAATGTGACCAAGAAAAGCAACGGATCTCAACCAAAACTCACATTTACTAAACTTTGCAAACAGTTGTTGGTCCTTGAGGACTTGCAACACAATCCTCTAATGATTGGTGTGCTCATCTTCACTCCTTGATTAAATCAAAATATCATCGATGAACACGATCGCAAACATATCTAGGTATTGTCTAAACACCCTATTCATCAAATCCATAAATGCGGTTGGAGCATTAGTCAAGCCAAACGACATTACCAAAAGTTCGTAATGACTATAGCGCGTTCGAAACACCATCTTTGGAATGTCATCTTCCTTCACCCTGAATTGGTGATAACCTGACCGAAGGTTAATCTTAGAGAAGTAACTCGCTCCTTGGAGTTGGTTAAACAAATCATCTATCCTTGGAAGAGGATGCTTATTCTTAATGGTAACCTTATTCAATTGACGATAGTCAATACACATACTAAGTGAACCGTCTTTCTTCCGAACAAACAAAACTGGGGCACCCCATGGGGAGATGCTCGGTCGGATGAAATTCTTATCCAACAAGTCTTTCAATTGCTCCTTTAATTCCTTACTTTTTTTCGGAGCCATTCGGTAAGGAGGAATAGAAATAGGTTGCATATTTGGGAGAAGATCAATACCGAAGTAGATCTATTTTTCTTTCGGGAAGAACACCAGGTAAATCATCGGGAAACACTTCCAGAAACTCATTAACAACGGGGACAGACTTAAAGGTAGGGGTTTCGAAATCCATATCTCTAACCCAAACAAGATGGTATATGCAACCCTTAGAAATCATCTTTCAAGCTAAGACAAGAAACAAACTTACTCTTAGGCATAGAATTTCACCCTTTCCACTCTAGAACGGGCTCATTTGGAAATTGAAACTTGACCACTCGGGTTCTACAATCAATAGATGCATAACATGAATGCAACCAATCCATACTAAGGATAATATCAAAATCTAACATATCAAGCTCTACAAGATTAACATGAGTGATTCTATGGAATAAGGAGACGGAACAACTTCTATAGATTCTCTTAGCCACAATAGATTCACCAATAGGAGTAGAGATAGAAAAAGGGTCTATCAATACATCTTGAAGAATATCAAACCTAATAGCCACATATGGGATCATAAAAGATAAAGTAGCACCGGGATCAAACAAAGCATAAACATCAAGATAAAAACTTTCAACATACTGGTAACAACATCTGGAGAAACCTTTTGATCATGTCGAATTTGGAGTGCATAGAACTGGTTTTGCTTAAGAGCATTTGAACTTGAACCACTTGGTGGAGCTTGCCTACATTTTTCCTAAGTGTAGGATCTAGTTCATCCCTATCCTCCCGTGGCTAGTTCGTTGTGATAGAGACTTTGAAGATTTGGTGAGTCCTCATATGTTCGAGAACATAGCTACTTTTACTTTTCATGTCATTTTCATTTAAGACTTGTATGGGTTATGTCCCACTTTCATTCCATTCATGTATTAGATGGCTTTGAGACTATGTTTAGACTTCCGCTCTTTTGATTTGAATTGTCTTTTAAACTCTTATCTACTATTATCTTGTTTGATGTGTGCTAAATGACTTGTATAGGACCTTTTAGGGTCTTGTACACTATATCACATCTAGGGGGTATTTAAGTCGTGACAGGCCCAAGCTATGACGACTCAAGCAAATAGAGAGGTTGTGGCTCCCTTGAATCCAAGGGTGGGTACGGTGGCAACTAGAGTAAGGGACTTCACTAGGATAAATCCCCCAGAGTTTCATGGTTCTAAGGTTGAGAAAGATCCTTAAGAGTTCATCAATGAGATTCATAAGGTTGTGGAGATTATGGGTATCACTTTGGTAGAGAAGGCAGAATTGGCCGCTTACCAACTCAAAGGTGTTGCTCAAGTGTGGCTTGAGCAAAGAAAGAGTGAGAGGGCGGTTGATTCGGGTCCTCTTGATTGGGAAAATTGTAAGGTTGTTTTTCTTGATAGGGTCTTTCCCCTTGAGATGAAGGAGGCAAAGGTACTTGAATTTATAAACCTTCGTCAAGGAAATATGAGTGTGAAGGAATATGCTTTGAAGTTCACACAATTGTCTAAGTATGTTCCAACTATGGTTGCCAATCTAAGGGCAAGGATGAGTAAGTTTGTGTCGGGTGCTTCCGACTTGGTGGTCAAAGAATGCCTAATCGCCATGCTTGTTAAGGAGATGGATGTCTCCCGTTTGTTGATTCATGCCCAACAAATTGAAGAAGAGAAACATAAGGAAAGGTCTAAGGAGGCCAAGAGGGCAAAGACCGATGATGGTGATTTCTCACATTCAAGGTCTGGTGAAAGTAATTATTCTTAAGGTAAAGGTTCTAGTAAGCAAATAGTGTCCGAGTGTTGAAAGTGTGGAAGAAACCATAGAGGTGATTGTCTAGCTGGTACGGATGCATGCTTTGGTTGTGGAAAAATGGGTCATAAGATAAGAGATTATCCTTCGATTGCTAGGAATGAGGGAGATAAACGTCGACGAGCTCAACCTTACCCTTCCTTGGGTTCTAGTGGTGGTAAAAAACAAAACAGGTTCTATGCTCTTCAGACTCGACAAGATCACGAGGGTTCCCCAGATGTGGTAATTGGTAAGTTATGGTCTTTTGCTTGTGGTTATGCATTGTTTGATGTTGGGTGTTTCGTTGGCTATGGTAGGACTCTATGTATTATTATTGTGTTTAACGTCAACCTTGAAATACTTATGGGAACTTCTTAAGTGTTTACTTGTATCAATGGTTTTGTGGTTGTTAAGACTTTGGTGCTATGCTTGGGTTGAGGGAGATTGATTCAAAAGGACTAGAGAGGTTTGCTCCCAAGGGGGAGATAGTGTGCTTCATGGTTGAAATATGTGAGTAGAGCTTTGTTGATTTTGGAAGGGTTCCTTGTTATAGTTTGGTATGTGAAAGGCCAGAGGTGATGTGATATCATAGTATCCCTATCTCTTTCCGTTATCTTCGGGTCTAACTTGAGACATTAGCCCCTTATGTTCACTCTTTAGGAGTCTTATGCTCTTAGTCATTCTCATGTTTCCACATGCATGCATGCTCATGAAAACTTGGTTTTAAGATTTTGATTTAGCTACGATTGATTTCTTCATGATTATGTGCATTTGAGTATGACTTGCATGGATACCTTATGAAATGATGTTTTGAATATGTTTACTATAGGAGTTGATGTTTCTTCGTGGTTATGTTCATTTTTATGAAGTTGCATTCATGTTGGGCTGTTAGATCTTGTTCTTACCCTCCTTATGTTGCCTTGAGTTCCATTCGAGGATGAATGTTCCCAAGGGAGATATATTATAACACTTCGGCCTTGGAAAAGAGGGGAAAATGCAAATTTTAGGTTGCAAGTTGTACCTACGGTTCCCACCTACGATTGGTAGAAGCACCTACAGACTGTAGATGGCATCCGTAGGTGATGGGGAAATAATTTTCTAAAAATCAAGTCTCAAAAACCTTTTTACGGTTTAACAAGGCGGTCTATCATTCCTTTTACGAGTCATAGATAAGTCTCGTAGGTGACCCCAGACTTAGTTAAATTTTAAAGCTTAAGGTTGGTTTCTACAGTTGGCATGTACGGACCGTAGGAAGACCTACGAGCCGTACATGGGTTTCGACGATTGAAGGTCCAAATAATAGTTTGTGAATCTTACCTACGGTTGATGACGGTCCATAATAGGACCTACAGACCATAGTTCGGAATCGTAGGTGAGGCTCGATAGTTAATTTTTAAGGGCTTTTTGGTCTTTTCCCTAATCGTTTTAACCATATACTACATCGTTTTGCCTTCTACCCTAAAACCTATATAATGATTTTCAACCCTAAAATTACCCAATTCAATTCATTCTCCTAAATTCTTAACAGTTGATCAAGTTTATCCTCTCAAATATTTCTCTCTCTGAAGCTTGAAGAAGAAGACTAGGGTTTCAAGTCAAGCCTCCAAATTCTCCATTTGATTGTGGGCTTTGAACTCCAAGGTATGATATATCTCTAATTTTACAAGTTAGTATCTCCAATTGAAATTAGGGTTTTATTCCATCTTCATGGGTTCTTTTCAATTATGATCCAATTGATTGTTTTATGTCTTTTTATGCATGAATTAAAGTAATTACATGTATTTGATTTGAATTCATATGAGCCCATGCATGATCAATGATTTTAAACTATGAACTCATGATGAAGCTTATGAACTATGATCCATGAATTTATGAGGATGCTTTATGAATATATTTTATGGAAATTATGCATGCTTTATGAAAGTAATAATTATGACTCAAGTAAGATTATAAATGAAGGTATCTATCTGTTCTATGAAGCTTTGCTACATGACAAGAATGACATCTAGATTTGCCATAAATGCTTTTGAGCTATTTTCTGAAATTAGGTCTTGATTAGTATGGTAGCCGGTTATGCCATCAATGATCATAGATCACGCTTTTAAAACTATTTCTATTAGTAGTATGGAACTTCTTGTATGCTGTTTTATGACTATGGGCCGTATAAAGCTATTATGAAAAGATCATGGATGGTGAAAGATTTTCTCACGCATGGTTTAAGCAGCTATTCTAAATGACATAAGCTTGAACAAGTCCATGGAAGATGAAACGTCTATTCTAATGAACTCTAGCTTAGATTGGATACTTAACTGTGTCTTTCCATGGATAATAAGATGAATATGATTAATGAAAAATTCCATGGGATTTATGCTTAGCACCAAGTGGACAAGCGGCAAATATCCATGTCCCATAAACTATGTGCCACTATAGGATGATTGTCTTAGATAGACATTAGCTAGTGTATCAACTTTAGCTCAAGACTCATGGTCCTTACCTTGGCAAGTAGGACAACCCCTTTTCGATTTAGGGCAGACTCCCGATTCCATATTTTAGCTCACATGGTCTATGTCGGTTAAGGCTCACTTCCCACAATAATGAACTAAGGTTACTTTCTAAGAGTATCTATATCTGGTTTAAAGATTTTTGGCTTGCATTGACCATGATTATGCTTATGTTTTTAACATGTTATTTTATAAATTAGCTTGGTCATTGCATGTCATATAAGGTCCCTTTTGCATGATTTTATAACTTTTATGCATTTCTATCATACTTGGTACATTCCATGTACTAACACATACTTTTGTCTATATTATTTCTCTAATGTAGGATCCGATACTTCTCCCTCCATTCGTGGCTAGAGATTTCATTAAAGATTTGAAGACTTGGTGAGTTCTCATATTTCGAGGACGATGTCACTTTCATAGCTTTATGTCATTTCAATTTTCAGACTTTGTATGGGATATGTCCCAAATCCCTTCTATTGATGTAGTAGATGGCTTATGGAGACTTATGTTTAGACTTCTGCTTTTTGTCAAACTCTTTTATATGAAATGTTGATTTAAAACTCTCTTTAAATTCTACTATCTTGTTTGATGAATGCTAAGTGTCTTGTGTGGAGCCTCTCGGGGTCCTATACACCATGTCGTGTCCAGGGTGTACTTTAGGTCGTGACATCATCCCCAAATCATTTACAATAACTTTATAAAAGCATGCATATCATCATAATTTCATAGTTCATAGATTTATGGATTCATCATAGGACCATAGTTGAAAATCATGATTTAGACATGGGTCAATACAATTTCAACTAAACATCTTAGATTAACATTAATTCATGCATTAGAGTACTTAATTAATCAAAATAAATCATAATTGGAAGAAACCCACATTCATTTATTGAAACGCCTAATTTGATCCATTAGAAATTAATTTGGGAAATGGAAACCTTTGGGGATCCTATGAAGGAAAGGGCTCCATGGGTGAATACATACATACCTTGTTGCTAGAAGCCCAAAAAGAATGGAGGATTGGAGACTTGAATGGAACCCTAGCCTTCTTCTTCTTCCTTGGGATTGAGATGTTTTGGAAGGATAAACTTGGTCAATCTTAAGGGATTTAGGAAAATGAGTTGAAATGGGTAAAGAAGGGGTTTAAAACATTTATATAAGGCTTAGGGTAGAAGAAAAAATGACATAGTATGTGATTAAAATAATTAGAAAAAGACCCAAAAGCCCCTTTAAAAAAACTACTGGACTCGACCTACGGTTGGGACCTATGATCCATAGGTCCTTCTACAGACTGTCCTGGTCAATCGAAGAAAGATCCAAAAACTATTATTTTAGACCTTCAATCGATGGAACCCATGTATTACTCATAGGTCTTCCTACGATTTGTACATGCAAACCGTAGAAACTAACTTTAGGCCTTAAAATTTAACTAAGTCTGGGAGTGACCTACGAGACCTACCTATGACTCGTACATAGAGTGTTGGGCTGTCCTGGTGAATCGTAAAAAGCGGTTCTGAAACTTGATTTTTTTGAAAATTATTTCCCCACTACCTACGGATGCCATCTACGGTCCATAGGTACTCCTACCAACCGTAGGTGGGAATCGTATGTCGTGCCTACAACCCAAAATTTTATTTACTTTCCTTTTCCAAGTTCAAGGTGTTACACTTTGATTGCCTCTCCATTGATGACATTGAACCAAAAAAAAGTTAAGTTTTATGGTCTGAAGCATATGAGAAGAGTTTCTAAGAATTGAAAGATAAACTTACCTTCACTCCGGTATTGACTTTATCGAAAGGATCTGATGGATTTGTGGTTTATTGTGATGCTTCAAGGGCTGGACTAGAATGTGTTCTAATGCAAAATGGGAAAGTTATTGCTTATGCTTCAAGATAACTTAAAATGCATGAAATAAACTATCCTACCCATGATTTAGAACTAGCGGTAGTTGTATTTGCCTTAAAGATTTGGCGGCATTACTTATATGGTGTGTATGTTGACATCTTTACCAACTACAAAAGTTTGCAATATGTGTTCAAGCAAAAGGAATTAAACCTTCACCAAAGGAGGTGGCTTGAGTTGCTAAAGGACTACGTTATGAGTGTCCTCTATCACCCCGGCAAGGAAAATGTAGTGGCGGATGCTCTTAGTCAATTATCTATGGGTAGTGTTGCTCATGTTGAGAACACTAAAAAGGAATTAGTTCAAGATGTTCATAGATTGGCATGATTGGGTGTTCGACTAGTTAATTCCAATGAAGTAGGTGTGATGGTTCATACTGGTTCAGAATCGTCTTTTGTGTCAGATGTGAAAGAAAAGCAAGGCCTTGACCCGATCTTGATGGAATTGAAGGAAGCGGTGCTTAAAAAGTTCGTTGAGGCTTTCTCCCAAGGGAGAGATGGTGTGCTTCGATATCAGGATCATTTGTGTGTTCCCAATGTTGATGATTTGAGGGAGCAGATTTTATCAAAAACCCATAGTTCTCGATATTCTATTCACCCGAAAGCCACTAAGATGTACTGTGACTTGTGAGAGGTCTATTGGTGGAATGTGATGAAGAAGGATATTGCAGAATTTGTGGCTAAGTGCCTAATTGTCAACAAGTGAAAATTGAGCATCAGAAGCCAGGAGGTTTGTCCCAAGACATTAGCATTCCTTCTTTGAAGTGGGAAGATTTAAATATGGATTTCATTGTTGGTTTACCCTGCACCCAATGACAACATGACTCAATTTGGGTTATTTTGAATCATATGATGAAATCAGCTCATTTCATTCTCGTCAAGGTTTCTTACTCGGCGGATGACTATGATAAGTTGACTTAAGGGAGATGGTTAGGTTGTATGGAGTGCCCTTATCCATTATATCTGATCGTGGTACCCAATTCACTTCTTAGTTTTGGAAATCTTTCCATAAGGGCCTTGGTACTCGTGTTAAGCTTAGCACGACCTTTCATCCTCAAACTGATGGGCTAGAGGAGCGTACTATCCAAACTTTGGAAGATATAAGGAGAGTTGTGTGATTGAGTTCAAGGGTAATTGGGATGATCATTTGCCTTTGATTGAGTTTGCTTATAATAATAACTAGCATTCAAGTATTGATAAGGCTCCATTTGAGGCTCTTTATGGTAGGAGGTGTAGATCTCCTATAGGTTTGTTTGAAGTCGATGAGGTTAATTTGATAGGTCCCAAGTTGGTGCATGAAGCTATGAAGAAAGTTTGGCTTATTAAAGAAAGGTTGAGAGCGGCCCAAAATCGACAAAAGTCCTATGCCGATGTTAGAAGAACAGATCTAGATTTTGATATTAATGATTGGGTTTACTTGAAAATTTCACCCATGAAGGGTATAATAAGGTTTGGAAAGAAAGGGAAGCTTAGTCCCCGTTATGTGGGCTCATATCAAATTTTGAGGGAAATTGGTAAGGTTGCTTATGAACTTGATTTGCCTAATGACTTAACATCAGTGCATTCAATTTTTCATGTATCTTTGTTGAAGAAATGTGTTGGTGATCCGACATCTATAGTACCATTGGAGAGTTTTTCTTATGAAGAGGTTCCGGTTGAGATTTTGGACTGGCAAGTTAAGAGGTTGAGAAATAAGGAAGTTGCATCCGTGAAAGTCTTACGGAGGAATCAAATAGTTGAGGGTGCTACTTGGGAAGCTGAGGCTGATATGATGTCCCGTTACCCCCATCTCTTTCCGTCCGATCCTACTCTAGATAGAGGTATTTAGTTCCTCATGGTTCATCCCCATGTTTTAGTCATTTTCATGTTTCCTCATGCATGCATGCTCATGAAAACTTATTTTTAAGATTTTGATTTAGCTATGATTGATTTCTTCATGAGTATGTGTATTTGAGTATGACTTGCATGGATATTTTATGAAATGATCTTTCAAATATATTTGAGCTTGGAGTTGATGTTCTTCCTTGGTTATGTGATGTTGATGAAATTGCATTCATGTTGGGCTGTTAGGTTTTGTTCCTACCCTCCTGATGATGCCTTGAGTTCCATTTGAGGACGAATGTTCCCAAGGAGGAGATATTGTAACATATCGAATTTAGAAAAGAAGGAAGTTGCTGATTTTAGGATTCATGCAGGACCTAGGGCTCCCACCAACGGTTGGTAGAAGTATATAGCTGACGTAGATGGCATCCGTAGGTGAGAAGGGAAATGAGGTTAAAGTTTTAAAGGGTAATTTAAGACCTACGATGGCCATGTATGGTTCATAGGTTGATCTACCAACCGTACATGGGTCCCGTCATTTGAAGGTCCAAAATCATGGTTTCTGAATCTACCTACGGTTGACTAGGATGGTCCGTAGTAGGACCTATGGACCGTAGGTCGAGTTGGCAGTTAATTTTAAGGGTTTTTTGGTCTTTTTCCTAATTGATTAATGCCTAAACTAGGTCATTTTGATCCTAATCCTACACCATATATAAGTCTTTTAAGCCTAAAAACTAACTACTCTAAATCATTCTTCAAAATCCCCCAAATCTCTCCAAGTTCCTCCCCCAAAATTTCTCTCTAATGCTTGAAGAAGAAGTCCAGGGTTTCAAGATCAAGTCTCCAAATTCACCATTGATAGTGAGCTTTGACATCAAGGTATGATAGCATTCACCTATGGAGTCGTTTCCTCCACAGGGTTCCTACATTCTCCAATTTTACAAGTTAGTATCTCCAATTGGAATTAGGGTTTTATTCAATCTCATGGGTTCTTATCAATTATGATTCAATTGATTGTTTTATTTCTTTTTATGCATGAATTTAATTAATTACATATTTTTAAGTTGAATTCACATGAACCCATGAATGATCAATGATTTCTAGACTATGAACATACGATGAGGTTTTTGAACTATGAAATATAAATTTATGAAGATATGCATGTTTGCTCATGAAGTTGATATAATTGATTTAAGGTTGCTTTGAGAGTGAAGCATCGATGTTATTGTTGATATATGAAAGGGTTTCTCACATAAAGGATTCATAAGGTTGAAAGGTTTTCTCACCTAAGTTGAATCAAGACTAAGGAGCTATTCTAATGAACTCTAGCTTGGATTGGCTACTTAGTTGTACTTTTCCATGGATAATAAGATGAATACAATTAATGACTATTCCGTGGGATTTATGCTTAGCACCGAGTGGACTATAGGCGATTACCCATGTCTCATAAACTATGTGACACCATAGAATGATTGTCTTAGATAGACATTAGCTAGTGGATCCACTTTAGCTCAAAACTCATGGTCCTTACCTAGGCAATTAGGACATTCTCTTTTCGGTGTGGGATAGACACTGGATTCCATGTTATAGCTCACATGGTCTATGTCGGTTAAGGCTAACATCCCACAATAATGAACCAAGGTTACTTTCTAAAGTATCTCACAAGTGTCTTATAAGATGATTAGCTTGCATTGACCATGGTTGTACTTATGTTTTCTAGCATGATTGTTTTATGAATTAGTTTGGTCATTGCATGTCCTTTAAAGCCCCTTTTTACATGATTTCATAACTCTTATGCATTGCTATTATACTTGGTACATTTCATGTACTAATGCATACTTGTGCCTACATTGTTTCACTAATGTAGGGTCCGACGCTTCTATTCCTCATACTCGTGGCTAGTTGGTTATTTGGACTAGTTGGAGATTGGTGAGTCCTCATGATCTGAGGACCGAGACTCCTTTATAGCTTTATTGTCATTTCATTTCAAATTTTGTATATGATGTATGGGTTACGTCCCAATCACTTTCCTTATCATGTATTAGATGGCTTTGAGACTTATGTACACTTTCATTTTTGTCAAACTCTTTCATGTGAAAGGCTACTTTTAAACTCTTTATTTCTATTATCTTGTATGATGTATGCTAAGTGGCTTGTGTGAGGCCTCTCGGGTTTCTATACACCATATCACATCTAGAGTGTACTTTAGGTCGTGACATACCTCCTGGAATCTGCACACACAAAATTCTATTGGAGAAAGATTGTAGCCCGAGTATAGAGGACAAGAAGAGGCTGAACCCACCAATGCAAGAGGTGGTGAAAATGGAGATTATCAAATGACTGAATGCAGGTTTAGTGTATCTCATCTCTAACAGTAGTTGGGTAAGTCCAGTGTAATGTGTCCCAAAGAAGAGAGGTACGACAGTGCTCGTCAATACAAAGACTGTTAATCCCTCTTAGGCCTATCACATGGAGGATAGTATGCATGGATTATAGAAAGATAAACATGTAGACTATGAAGGAAAATTTTCCAATGTCTTTTATGGATCAGATGTTTGACAAGTTGAGAGGTAGAGGCTGGTATTGCTTCCTAGATGGCTACTCTAGTTACAACCAGATCTCTATTATGCTAAAGGACCAAGAGAAATTGGCATTCACCTGTCCATATGACACTTTTACATTTAAGAGCATGCCTTTTAGATTGTGTAATGTACCAGTTATATTCTAGTGGCATATGATGTCTATCTTTTCTCTCATGCTAGAAAATACACTTGAGGTATTTATGGATGACTTTTTGTAGTTGGTGATTCTTTTGATGAGTGTTTGATGAATTTTAGCAAGGCTATACAAAGATGTGAAGAGGCTAATCTGGTACTGAATTAGGAGAAGTGTAACTTCATGGTGAAGGAGGCCATTCTACTTGTGCACAAAATTTTTGAAAAGGACCTAGAGGTAGATATAGCCAAGGTTGAAGTTATGAGAAATTGCCTCCTCCCATTTCAGTGAAGGAAATTAGAAGTTTCTTGGGCCATGCGAGATTCTATAGGAGGTTCATCAAGAACTTTTCCAAGATTGCACACTCTTTGTGCAAGTTGTTTGAAAAGGAGATGAAGTTTGTCTTTGATGAGGCATATGCCTAAAAAAGTTTAAGTGTCTCAAGGAAAAGTTGATATCAACTCCAATCATCATTGTCCTTGGTTGGTCTGAATCGTCTAAAGTGATGTGTGATGCTAATGGGATAGCTCTAGGTGTTTTGCTGGGGGTAAAAGTCCAGTAAGATCTTTCAACCCAATTATTATGCAAGTAAGGCATTGAATGGGGAACAAAAGATTTACACGGTCACAGAACAAGGGTTGTTGGTTGTTGTATATGATTTTGAGATGTTTTGAGCATACCTATTGGGTACAAAGGTGATAGTGCACAATAATCATACTGCACTAAGATATCTGATAGCGAAGAAGGATGCGAAACTAAGGTTAATCAGATGGATTCTTCTGCTACAAGAATTTGATTTTGAGGTCAAAGGAAGAAAATATTGTGAAAATCAAGTGGCTGATCACTTTTTTAGGCTAGAGGATAACAAAGAGATGTTGATGAGCTTGAAATTAATGGCTCATTCTCAAATGAACAGGTATAAGCCACTTCTCTTGACCTTATTTCTTGATTTACTAACTTTTCTAATTACCTATCTAGCGATATGATGTCAAAAGACTTGAGCTTTCAACAAAGAAATAAATTTTTACATCAAGTCAGCAAGTACTTTTGGGATGAGCCATACTTTTTCAGATTGTGTGGTGATAATTTGATTAGGTGATGTGTGCCTGAAGTTGAAATGATGAGTATCTTAGAGGTTTTTCACTCATCTCCAGTTGGAGGGCATTGTGGTAGGGCTCGCACTACTTAGAAGGTGCTCCAGTGTGGTTACTATAAGCCCACCATTTACCAATATGCATTTGATTTGGTGAAAGCTTGTAATAAATGTCAGAGGCAGGGAGGAATATCAAGGCAACATGAGTTGCCTATAACTCAAATCTTGGAGGTTGACTTGTTTGACGTATAGGGCATCAATTTTATGGGACCACTTATGAAATCTTGTGGCAAGAAATACATTTTGGTGGCAGCTGATTATGTCTACAAATGGGTGAAAGCTATGGCATTGGTAGATAATGATGGTAAGAGTGTTGCCAGGTTCTTAAAGAAGAATATTTTCTCTAGGTTTGGCATGCCTAGAGCGATTATTAGTGATGGGGGTGGGGGGTCACATTTTTGCAATAAAGTGTTTAGAACCTTGCTGGCAAATTATGTTGTGAAGTAGCATAAAATGACAATCCCATACCATCCACAGTCGAGTGGACAAGTTGAAGTGTCAAATCAGGATATAAAAGCTATATTGTCAAAGACTGTAAATACCAACATGGCCGATTGAGTAAGAAAGCTTGATGATGCACTATGGACATACTGGACAACTTTCAAGATGCCCTTTGGTATGTCGTCATACCAATTAGTGTTTGGAAAGACATTTCATTTGCTTGTGGAATTAGAGAATAGGGCACTGTGGGCTTTGAAGAAGCTGAGTTTAAGTTGGAATGATGCTGTCAATCTAAGACTGGACCAAATAAATGAGATGGACGAATTTTGATTGAAGGCGTATGAAAGATCTACTCTCTACAAGGAGAGGATGAAGCTATACCATGATAGGAGGATTGAGAAAAATTTCAGTCCTAGAGACTTGGTGCTATTGTTCAACTCAAGGATCCAGATGTTTTCGAGTAAACTGAGGTCCAAATGGTCTGGTCTGCTTAAAGTTTCATAGATTTTTCCATTCGGAGCTCTGAAATTGTAAAACCAAAAAGGTGAGTTCTTCAAGGTGAATAGCCAAAAGGTTCAGCAATACATTGGAGTGCCAGAGGAAGTAAAGCTAATGGAGTATGTATACCTTGATGAATAATGAGTAATAAAGATACATGATTCGCCTCGCGATGTTAAATTAGGGGTTATTTGGGAGAAAATCCAAAATGTTTATCCATATACATCATTTGTCTATTTTATATTTTGTTGAAATGTTTGAAAGGGTTGTTAAGTGTGAAGACTCATGACAAAGTGAAGAGCTCAGGGTGATCTGACGAACCGTCGGAACCCTGTATTTTGATAAGTTCAGGAGATAGTTGTAATTAGAAAAGATTGAAACATAAGTTAGAGTTGAATTAATAAGTTGGTTAAGTAATTCTTGTGCATCAAAATTAATACGGAGAAGGGCCTAAAATACCCCTTAACTATTTGAATTGATACAAAATTATCCTTCATCCACCTTTCGGCCCCCAAATACCCCTGACGTCAATTTTTTGGCTCAAAAATACCCTTATGTCTAACGGATCATACTCATAAGGTGGATGGAGGGCAATAATGTACCAAAACTCATAGTTTAAGGGCATTTTAGGCCCTTTTCCGTTAAAATAATTTGAAATCATTTAATATATGAGCTCATATGATTGACTTGATTTTGAATTTCATAGTAAATCCCCCCCCCCCCCCACCCACCCTTTCACTTCCTCTCTCTTCCATTCTTTTTTTCTATTTGGATCTTGTCCACCATTTTAAATTTTATTTTATTTTTCAATTTATGACAAAACAAGAGAGAAAAAAAAGAGGAAAATAACTATGACATTCATATATAAGTAATTAATTCAATAAAAGATGATTTAATATATGCATTTTTCTTTTGTGCATACCCAAAATTCAAAGTAAAAGAATAAAAATAATCATTTCTCCTACCTCCACTCCCATCCCACCATGACAATAATAAAAATTAAAATAATATGGACATGTAAGTTCATTTCAAGTTTGAGTCAGGGATATCCTAATTAAAAATAAGAGATAAAAAAAATAAAAAGAGGAAATGAACAAGACATTTGGATAATTGATAGAAACTTTTATATTAATAAAAATAATAATTTTTTTAGATGGACAATCAGTCGGGGTGAGTATGAATTTTAGTTGGATCCCCATTTATGAGTTGGATTATAATAAATTGAGGGTTGGTTTAAAATGGCCCAATAGGAAGATATCATGAAATTAATTATTTTTTGAATATTATTTTCAAGTGTACTATCGGGTCAAAATATGAATCATATGTGGTTTTATTAAAAAAACAAAATTTTAAAAATATGGTTTTTATTATTTATTTGAGAAGGGTGTAAATTTGGATCATCTTATTAGGCAACATAATAAATAAACATTTAATAATTTCACTTTAATGGAGCTAATTAAAATAAGGGTAAATATAAGTCAAAGGATTAACATCGAGGGTATTTTTGAGCCAAAAGGTGGACGGCAAGGGTATTTTAGGGCCGAAAGGTGGATGGATGGTAGTTTTGTACCAATTCAAATACTTGAGGGGCATTTTAGGCCCTTCTCCGAAATTAATATACAGTGGTTGGATCCATTTGAAGCCTCAAATAAGTGTCAATGCTTCAACCTCTATCATATTTAACTTGCCCTACAAAATTGATTTGTCTATTGCCTGCGGAGTCCTGAAAGACACCACCTATACTATGAATATCCTTATGTGGCAGCGAAATTACTATCAATATTAGTATTCACTTTGATGGTACTCAATGAGGGGTGGGGATTTCCCTTTAAGATTTATATAAACTTAAGAACTCCTAGACCAGTAAGGAGGCCCTAAATAGAAGTATGACGAGTACAAACACACGATAAGTTTAGCGCTTCACTAGTCAAAGATAGTATAGTATATAAAGATCGATAGGATACTTATTTTTTATAGTTGACCTTGTTCAATTTCTAATAATCAATGCACATGCAAAGTTAACCATCTTTCTTTCGAACAAACAAAAGTGGAGCAGCCCATGATGAGATACTCAGTCGAATGATACCCTTATCCAATAGGTCTTTCAACTGATCCTTTAACTCCTTAAGTTATGTTGGAGCCATACGGTAAGGAGGAATAGAGATAGGCTGCATATCTCAAAAAAGGTCGATTCTAAAGTCTATTTCCTTTTCTGGAGGAACACCAAGAAGATCATCACGGAATACTTCCAGAAACTTGTTAACAACAGGAACTGACTCATGAGTAGGGGTTTCAAAATTCATATCCCTAACCCAAACAAGATGATAAATGCAACCTTTAGAAATCATCTTCCTAGCCTTAAGGCACAAGATAAAATGACCTATAGGTGCTGAATTTCCACTCTTCCATTCTAAGATAGGCTCATTTGGAAATTGAAATCGGACCACTCGGGTCCTACATTCAATGGAAGAATAACAAGAGTGAAGCTAATCCATGCTAAGAATGACATCAAAATATATCATGTCTAACTCCACGAGATTAACTGAGGTGACTTTATGGGAAACTGAAACTGGGCAACTTTTATAAACTCGTTTAGCAACAATAGAATCACCAACAGGACTAGAGACTGAAAAAAGATTCTAAAAGGATTTCTGGACTGACATCAAACTTCATAGCCATATAAGGAATCATAATAGACAATGTAGCACCTGGATCAAGCAATGCATAAACATCAAACTGAAAGACTAGTAACACACCTATCACCACATTTGGAAAACCCTCATGATCCTGTCAAGTCTGAAAAGCATAAAACTTGTTGCTGAGTACCACCAGAACCAGAAGAAGTACCCTGCTGAGTCAGGCAACCAGAAGAAGCACTAGGCTGAACCTGAAAACCATCCTTACAATTTCCACCAAGCGAAGGGCAATCTCTCAATCTATGACCACCCTTACCACAACAATAGCAACCATCGGTACCGTCTAAGCTTCTTCCCGGATTACTCTTGCCACACTTTTGGCAAGTGAGGAAAGAAGATCTGCTAGAACCAACTCCTTCAGGCTTAGGGTTAGACACCTTATCCTTGTTAAACCTTTGACCCAAAGCATTAGATTGATTTAGACCGGATAACTTTTCCCGAAACTGAGAACACCCATTTCCACCGGACCTCGAGTGAGAGAAATCACCACTATCCATTTTTCCCACTTTGATTCTCTAGACCTGTCCTTAGGCTTTTCTTCCTCAATTTATTGAGCATAAGTCATCAACCTTGAGATGTCCATCTTGTTGATCAATACGGCAGTTCTACATACATTGACCATCATTTCAGACACACCCAAAATAAACTTACTTATTCGTGCCCTAGAGTCGGCAATCATTGTCGGAGCATACTTGGACAATTGAGTGAACTTAAAAAATTATTCCTTCACACTCATGTTGCATTGCCTCAAGTTGATAAATTCTTGCACCTTAGCCTCCCTCATCTCAAGGGAAAAGAACCGATCAAGAAATGCCCCTTTGAACTTGTCCCAATCCAAGGGACCCATATCAATAGCCCTTTCATTCTACCATTGAGCAAACCATTCTTGAGCAACCTCTTTCAATTGATAAGCGACCAAGTCCACATTTTTCACTGGAGTCACTCCCATAATGTCTACAATCTTTTGAATCCCTTATAGAAACTTTTGTGGATCCTCATCCACTTTTGCATATTTGGGTTCACTGGAGATACAATCTCTTTATTAGCTTGTGTCTTCATAGCTTGAGCCAACACTTCAGAAACAACTCTAATTTTGGCGTGAGAGACTTTCTTGGCCAAAGGATCTACCAGAGCTTGAGGAACTTCCAGTTCCTCATTCACATTCCTTCTCACTAGAGCTCTTCTTGGAGGCATGTTATGAAAACCCATAGAACAAGAGTTAGAAGGAAACTTTATAGAGTTAAACTCTATCACACGACTTAGGAGTATGAAAGAAGTGAAATATTTCTTAAACATCACGAGCCTCTTATTTATA
Organism: Solanum appendiculatum; assembly: GCA_018342035.1. Lineage (NCBI taxonomy): Eukaryota > Viridiplantae > Streptophyta > Magnoliopsida > Solanales > Solanaceae > Solanum > Solanum appendiculatum. The sequence continues at coordinate 695 of JAGDQO010000635.1, read as the reverse complement.
GATGTGGCGCACTTCTCACTTATGAACAAGACTCTACTGAATGTGGATTGTCAAACACCTAGGACTCTTTTAAAAACCTAATGCCCTAATACCAAGTTTTTCAATACCCAAGCTACCCCCTAGATGTGACAGGACAAATAGAGGCCCGAAAGATCCTAAACAAGCCACATGACATGAGAATAATACTAAGAATGAAATAAAATAGATCATAAGTCTCAATCAATATCTTTGATACCAAAACAGAGTACAACTCATAAGTGGAAAATATACTATGTCTGACAATAAGCATCTAATATCAAAAGTGTGGCTTGGACAAGACCTTAGCTCACGAAGTAAGTATGAAACTAAAAAGACATGAAAGTAAAAGACATCATATGGTGGTCATTCCCTCGAACCACAAGGACTCACCAAAGTGTGTGGCTGAGCAATCCAACTAGTCACGATCGAATGGAGGAACATTCGAACCTATATCATAAGACAATATAGGCACAGGAGATAGTATGCGTTAGTACGTGGAATGTACCGAGTATGAGATAAATGCATAAATAAGGGTATAAACATGCTAAGTCTTGAAAATGTGATAATGTATGAATAAGTAAAACACATCAAATCATGATAAGCTAAATTTGTAAAGTATAGGACAAGGTCAATGCAAATCTTTAGAAAATCATTTCATAAGCTTAAATCATATTCTT
>JAGDQO010000634.1:0-16382 GCA_018342035.1 Solanum appendiculatum | reverse complement strand
CCTGCATCACGAAAATAGATGCAGAGTGTAGCATGAGTACCAAAACAATAGGTACCCAGTAGACATCATAGGTCGACTGAGCAAGGAAGGTAAAAACAGGCAGACAAGATAGAATCAAATACAAACAGAGGTCAACAGAACAGGAATAGAGTAAACGAAAAGTAATCTAAGAATATCACAACTAAACCCAATTGGGCCCCCCATAAGATCTACTAGGCACACTCAAGAAAAGACAAACAAGAACCCTAACAGACCCCATTTTTACCCGACAGGTACACAGATAATCTACACTATGGAAACAAGGGAACCCAACTCCAAAGCCCTTAAAACCCATGGGCCTCAAGCTTAATAAAGATAGCACTTGGGTCTCAAACCCAACCATCAGTCTCAAGCTGGAAATGACGGAATCTAACTGTGTAACATTAGCCTCGGACTGGAAATAACGGAATCGAACCGTAAATAATTGAACCTGGGCCTCGAACCCAAACCATCAGTCTCAAGCTGGAAATAACGGACTCTAACCGTATGACATTAGCCTCGGACTAGAAATAACACCCCTCGCACAACAATCTCAAGCTGGAAATAACAGACTCTAACCATGTAACGTCAGCCTCGGACTGGAGCTAGCAGCCTTCGCTCAACAACCTCAAACCGAAAATAACGGACTCTAACCATGTAACGTCAGCCTCGGATAGGAGCTAGCCACCTCGAACCGAATAAAGCCACCACCAACCAACTCAACACAAGGCTAGACACCGCGGGACGCCACCCCCACAAGGATATCAACCGAAGGCTCCCAGCATAGCACAACCCAACCATCAATCGGCGCAATAGCAAAATCTTTCGGCAGCTCCCCAGAACAGCAGAGATAGGAAGAGAAAGAATAGAAAATCTAAAAAGCAACGAATTTGCCTAAACTAAGGCCCATACTATCAGACCCAAGTCTGCTATACCAGTCTACAAGGATCTAGTTCATCCGAATCAACGTCGGATACATACTCAAGTCAACCAGGTGCATGGGACTATGGCAACACTACCCTAAACTATTCTAAGGTTGGAAATCACCACAATCAAACACAAGAAAATATCCCGAACCTACGCATGCAACAACAGATAACCACCCAACAGATAACCCACAACAAATCATCAACATCCCAAGTCAACAACCCATACTAAAGCATGATACTAGCCCCGAACAGTTCAAAAATCAACTCTAAACGAAGGAATCAGAGAAGAAGAATAGAAATACTAGCTACCCAGCCTAGATTCACACAAGTCGACAAGTAGTTACGCATTCAAGCTCCATCTAGGAAGAAGGGAAGCCATAACCTACTAGAAGGCCAATCACGCGCGCTCCAAGTCACTCTGCCAGAGCTTTCCCCTTCCAAACGGCCTCAGACTGTTGCCACACTGCCAAAAATAGAGTCACAACGTCAATGCGGTCGTTTAGACACTAAAATCATCAAAATGGGAGGCAGACCAATTTTTGAGTCAAAATCGAGAAATATGGGGCCCGCTCTGGATTTTTTGGAATTGACTCCTTGAAGAGGTCCCAAATCCTCTCCCGAACTTGTATTCCAAAATGGAACACCCATCGGGGCTCGGATCAGCTCCAAACAGCCAACAACAAGAAATGCAAAACTTTACAAATATAAGCCTAGGATAAAAACTTATGCCTCTAATTCATAAAAATCAAGGAACACCCAACGCAAACCAATCAAAAACCCACGAAGCCAACGAGAATCTGAACGCCTGGGACTTCGAATCACCGAAAACCGATAAAAGATGAGGGAGATATTAAATTTGGAACTTCTTTCCCAATGAGCCTCGACTTCAACTTATAATGCCACTGCAACCCACTGACCTCCGCGAACGCGGCCAAGATCCCGTGTAACACCCAAGTTTTTGAAAAGAAAGAAAAAAATGTAGTTCTAAAATTTTTCTGATGCCAGTGACGACGAGGCCATCTATGGACCGTAGGTGGAATGACGGGCCGTAGATTGGAACCATCAATGGCCCTGTTAACTTTATGAATTTTGAGTTTCTGAACCTTGACCTACGAAATAGCAGGACGGTTCGTAGTTCGGTTGACGGGCCATAGATGGGTTCCGTAGATGCCTTCCAGACTTAGCCAAATTTTTAGTCCAAAATGAACTTTCTGAATCGATTGATAGATGAGCAGGACCGTCCGTCAATGGATGTACAGATCGTAGATCCTGTCCGTCGATTGGCCCCGACAGTATTATTTAGGGCTTTTTGGACTTTTTCCTAAGTGTTTATTCCCTATCCTAGACGATTTTGCCCCTTAACCCTGGCCCTATTTATACTTTCTAAGCCCTAATCCCTTCATTCCAACTCTCATCTCCCAAAAATATTCCTCCCTCTTGAAGAACTAGAAGAAGAAGAAGAAGAAGAGAGCTAGGGTTCTCATCAAGGTCATCAATCCTCCTTTTATTTCTAGGCATTAGCATTAAGGTATGACAGTATTCACCATTTGGAGTCTTTCCTCCAATGGGTCCTCTTTCCCTTAAGGTTTTCAAGGTTTAGTCTTGCCCAAGAGAGCTAGGGTTTTGACAAATTCTTATGGGTTCTTCATTATGCTTTCCATTGTTGATGTTATAGTTGCTAGTGCACGATCTAGCGTGGTAAAGTAAGCTAGTGCACGGTTTAGCGTGGTTTACATGCAACTTGATGAATCCCATGAGCTATGCTAAGTATCCCCCAATTTATGATTATGCTTATGATTGTGGGTTGATTGAGAAAAGATGAATTGCATGAACTCTTTGTGAAATGAGTTAAGGATTATGATTATCAAGCTATGAATTCCATGTAAGACTATGAATGATGAAAAGAGGATATTTTATGAAAAGATGCATACTGAATCAAAATCTATGATTTTCCTCTATTATGTGGGTTCCCTCAATTATGACTAAAATTGCCTTGATTTATGGCTTTCTAAGTATTTGCTTGCATTGAATTGCATGCATGAGGAGAAGCTTATGAACCCATGATTTATGAGTTAAGAGCATGATGAGCTATGTAAATATGAAGCTTATGAACTCATGTATGTTTTATGAAGTTTATGATATGTTAATGGAAATGTTGAGTTGTGAAAGGGTTTCTCATGTAATGCTCGACCTATGAATGTGAAAGGTTTTCTCACACGTAATGATTCATAATTTGTTGAAAGGTTTGCTAAACTAAGCTTGGATCCACGATTAAGGAGTTATTGAATGAATGGAAAAGAGGCGATTACCCATGTTCCCTAATGTAGGCAAGAGGCGATTACCCATGTCTACTATTAATGAAATCATGAATGAAGGGACAAGAGGGATTACCCATGTACCCCAATGTAGACAAAGCGGCGATTACCCAAGTCTACCAATAATGAGCTTATGACTAAGGATAGACAAGAGGCGATTACCCATGTCTACTAATAATGAACTATGATTAATCTGTGGAAAATAAGCTTAGTACCGAGTGGACAAGTGGCGATTACCCATGACCCATAACCTATGTGCCACCATAGGGTGATGGTCTATGATAGACCCTAGTTAGTGGATCCATATAAGCTAAGAAGTTCATGGTCTTACCTTGGCAAGTAGGACACCCCTTTTTCGGTGTGGGGCAGACACCGAATTCCATGTTGATAGCTAGCTCATATGTCAGTTAAGGCTATTTCCCCACAATTAATGAACTTAAGTGTTCTTATGATGATGTAAGGTAAAAGAAAGATGGATAGCTTGTCTTGGCCATGGTTTATGTTTCATGTTTCTTATGTTCTATCATGTTTTAGCTTGGCCATTACATGTCATGATTATATGTCATTATAGCATGTTTTATATGCCCTATGTGCATTGCTATCATACTTGGTACTTGATTGAACTAACGCATACTCTTGCATACATTGATTCTATTGATGTAGGGCTTGGCGGCTCCTCGCATCCCACTCGTGGCTAGTAAGTTCTAGTCATCGTGAAGACTTGGTGAGGCCTTCTATGTCCGAAGGCCTAACCTTGTTACATTTTCATGCTTTCCATTATTTTTGATATTGTACTGGGCTGCGTCCCAAACCTTCATTTCTATTCTATTATGTTAGATGGCTTGAGACATAAGTTGTAGACTTCCGCTGTTTTGAGTAAAGTTTTGATATAAAATGCTCTTTTGAACTCTTATTTCTCTATTATCTTGTATGTTAAGTATGCTAAGGGCTTGTATGAGGCCTCTCGGGGTCTAGTACACCGTGTTACATCTAGGGGCTACCCTGGGTCATGACAACTTGGTATCAGAGCACAAGGTTTTAGAAATATTCTAGGATGTCTCATAAGCCACGTCGTGTAGAGTCTTGTTCATGAGTGTGAAGCGCGCCACATTTATGAATGAGAGGCTACAAGATGATTAGGAAACTCCACTTCTTCATTATCCTTAAGTCGTACAATAGAGTGTTACTCTATATGTCTCTATCCTAATCCCTATCCTACGCATTTCAGGATATGGCGTCTCAAAGAGCAAATATTCGAAGGAATGCGAGAGAGAGTGAAGAGCAAAAAACTCCTCCTCAAGCTCCTCAAGTTCCGACCGATCCTTTGACCGGGTAAGTAACCAATGCAGAGTTCAGGGCTGCTTTTCATATGTTGGCCCAAGCCATGATGGCTCAATCCAATAGGGAGGTTGTGGCTCCCATGAACCCAAATGTGGGTACGGCGGTGTCAAGAGTGAGGGACTTCACTAGGATGAACCCTCCGGAGTTTCACGGTTCTAAAGTGGAGGAAGATCCTCAAGAGTTTATTGATGAGGTTTATAAAGTGTTGATGATCATGGGAGTGTCACCGACTGAAAAGGCGGAATTGGCCGCCTACCAACTCAAAGGTGTCGCTCAAATTTGGTACAACCAATGGAAGAGTGAGATGGCGGTTGATGAGGGTCCTCTAGAGTAGGAGAGATTCAAGGGTGATTTCCTCGATAGATTACTTCCCCTTGTGATGAGGGAGGCTAAGTTACTTGATTTCATCAACCTTCGTCAAGGGAGTATGGGTGTGAAAGAGTACGCTTTGAAGTTCACACAATTGGCTTGATATGCTCCTTCTATGGTTGCCGATCCTAGGGCAAGAATGAGCAAATTTGTTTCGGGAGTGTCCGAAATGGTGGTAAAGGAGTGTCGTACCACCATGCTTATAAATGATATGGATATTTCTCGCCTCATGATTCATGTACAACAAATAGAGGAGGAGAAGCTCAAGGAAAGGTCTAGGGACTCCAAGAGGGCTAAGACCGGTGATGGTGGTTTCTCTCATTCAAGGTCCGATGGACATGGTCGTTTTAAGCTTGGGCAAAGGTTCTCTAATCAAGGTTCTTCCAACGTTCCTCCTAAGTTCAACAAAGGAAGGGTGTCTAACCCTAAGTCTCAAGGAGGAAATGGTAGTGGCTCCTCATTGCCTACTTGTGCCAAGTGTGGGAGGAAACATGAGGGTACTTGTCTAGCCGTTTCGAATGCATGTTTTGGATGTGGTAAGATGGGTCATAAAGTAAGGGATTGTCCCTTGGCTACTAAGAAGGGAGGAGAAAATCATCGAAGGGCACAACCCCAAAATCTGGCAAGTTCTAGTGGAAATCTAAAGCAAAACAGGTTCTATGCACTTCAGGCCCGTCATTGGCTAGAGGGTTCTCCCGATGTGGTTACCGATATGTTGAAAATCTTCCACTTTGATGTTTATGCTTTACTTGATCCCGGTGCTACTTTGTCTTTTGTGACACCTTATGTGGCTATGAAGTTTGATGTTGTTCCGGATGTGTTGCTAGACCCATTCCGTGTCTCCACTCCTATCGGTGAATCTATTGTGGCTAAGAGAGTCTATAGAAATTGTTCCATCTCTTTATTCCATATAGTCACTCATGTGGATCTTGTAGAGCTTGATATGCTAGACTTCGATGTTATTCTTGGGATGGTTTGGTTGTATTCTTGTAATGTCTCTATTGATTGTAGGACGCGAATGGTAAAGTTTCAGTTTCCAAATGAGCCTATCCTAGAGTGGAAGGGAGGAAATTCTATGTTTCGAGGTCAATTTGTTTCTTTTCTAAAAGCTAGAAAGATGATCTCAAAGGGGTGCATTTACCATCTTGTTAAGGTGAGGAATATAGATTCCGAGACCCCTACTCTCGAGTCGTTCCCTATTGTTAACGAATTTCCGAAAGTGTTTCCGGATGATTTACCTGGTGTTTCTCCCGAGAGGGAAATAGACTTCGGTATTGACCTTCTCCCCGGTACGCAACCTATCTCTATTCCTCCTTATAGAATGGCTCCGACAGAACTTAAGGAACTAAAAGAGCAATTGAAAGATTTGTTGGATAAGGGTTTCATCCGACCAAGTATTTCTCCATGGGGTGCTCCGGTCTTGTTTGTTAGAAAGAAAGATGGTTCACTCCGTATGTGTATTGACTACCGCCAATTGAATAAGGTTACTATCAAGAATAAGTATCCCCTCCCGAGAATTGATGATTTGTTTGACCAACTCCAAGGGGCTAGTTATTTTTGTAAGATTGATCTTCGTTCGAGCTATCACCAATTGAAGGTAAGGGCAGATGACATTCCGAAAATGGCTTTTTGGACCAGATATGGGCACTATGGGTTTCTAGTGATGTCTTTTGGGTTGACTAATGCTCCGGCCGCATTTATGGATTTGATGAATCGGGTGTTCAGACAATACCTGGAAATGTTCGTCATTGTGCTTATCGATGATATCTTGATTTACTCAAGGAGTGATAGTGAGCATGCTGATCATTTGAGGATTGTGTTGCAAGTTCTCAAGGACCAACAACTCTTTGCTAAGTTTGAGAAATGTGAGTTTTGGTTAAAGTCCGTAGCTTTCCTTGGTCACAACTTTTCCGGTAAAGGTGTCGAGGTAGATCCTAAGAAGACGGATGCGGTTAAGAATTGGCCTAGACCTCTATCACCTTCGGATATTCGTAGTTTCTTTGGTTTAGCCGGTTACTATCGAAGGTTTGTTGAAGGCTTTTCTTCAATTGCTTCACCATTGACGGCTCTAACTCAAAAGAAGGCTAAGTTTACTTGGTCTGAAAGGTGCGAAGCGCGTTTTCAAGAGTTGAAAGATAGACTTACCTCAGCTCCGATGTTGACTCTACCGGAAGGGTCCGATGGGTTTGTGGTCTATTGTGATGCTTCAAGAATTGGGTTAGGGTGTGTACTTATGCAAAATGGGAAAGTCATTGCTTATGCTTCAAGGCAACTAAAGGTAAATGAAAAGAATTACCCTACTCATGATTTGGAGTTAGCGGCGGTTGTATTTGCTTTAAAGATATGGAGGCATTACTTGTATGGTGTCCATGTTGACGTCTTTACCAACCATAAGAGTTTGCAATATGTATTTAAGCAAAAGGATCTAAATCTTCGCCAACGAAGGTGGCTTGAGCTATTAAAGGACTATGACATGAACGTCCTCTATCACCCCGGCAAGGCTAATGTGGTGGCAGATGCTCTCAGTCGGATGTCAATGGGCAGTGTTGTCCATATAGGAGAGGGTAAGAAGGAACTAGTTCAAGATGTTCATAGATTGGCCCGTTTGGGTGTTCGGTTGGTTGATTCCACCAAAGGTGGTGTTATGGTTCAGAATCGTCCTATGTACATGATGTGAAAGCTAAGCAAGATCTTGACCCGAACCTAGTTGAATTGAAAGAAGCGGTGCTAAAGAAATCCGTTGAGCCTTTCTCCTAAGGGGGAGATGGAGTGCTCAGATATCAAGGTCGTTTGTGTGTTCCCAATGTAAATGACTTAAGAGGAAAAATTTTGATTGAGGCCCATAATTCTCGTTATTCCATTCTCCCGGGAGCTACCAAGATGTACCGTGATTTGCGGGAGATCTATTGGTGGAATGGGATGAAGAAGGATATTGCGGAATTTGTGGCTAAATGTCCTAATTGTCAACAAGTGAAAGTTGAGCACCAAAGGCCGGGAGGTTTGTCCGAAGATATTAATATCCCTACTTGTAAGTGGGAAGATGTGAACATGGACTTTATTGTTGGCTTGCCGTGCACTCGGCGACAATATGAATCGATTTGGGTGATTGTAGATCGTATGACGAAATCAGCTCATTTCATTCCCATCAAGGTTTCTTATTCGATGGAGGATTATGCTAAATTGTACTTGAAGGAGATGGTTAGGTTGCATGGAGTGCCTTTATCCATTATCTCCGATCGTGATACACAATTTACTTCTCAGTTTTGGAAATCTTTCCAAAAAGGCCTTGGTATTCGTGTTAAGCTTAGCTCGGCCTTTCATCCCTAATCCGATGGGCAAGCAGAGCGTACTATCCAAACTTTGGAAGATATGTTGAGAGCATGTGTAATTGACTTCAAGGGTAATTAGGATGATCATTTGTCTTTGATTGAGTTTGCTTATAATAACAGCTACCATTCTAGTATTGGTATGGCTCAATTTGAGGCTCTCTATGGTAGGAGGTGTAGATCTCCTATAGGTTGGTTTGAAGTTGGGGAAGTTACTTTGATAGGCCCGGAGTTAGTGCATGAGGCTATGGATAAAGTTCGGCTTATTAGAGAAAGGTTGAAAACGGCTCAAAGTCGACAAAAGTCCTATGCCGATGTTAGAAGAAGAGAATTAGAATTTGATGTTGATGATTGGGTCTACTTGAAAGTCTCACCCATGAAGGGCGTAATGAGATTCGGGAAGAAAGGGAAGCTTAGTCCCCGCTATGTGGGCCCTTAACAGATTTTGAGACGAGTTGGTAAGGTTGCCTATGAGCTTGACTTGCCAAATGATTTGGCATCGGTGCATCCAGTTATCCATGTCTCCTTACTAAAGAAGTGCATTGGCGATCCGTTGACTATAGTGCCTTTAGAAGATCTTGGCATTAAGGATAGCCTTTCTTATGAAGAAATTCCGATTGAGATTCTAGACTGGCAGGTTCGGAAGTTGAGAAATAAAGAAGTTGCTTCCATGAAAGTGTTATGGAAGAATCAATTAGTTGAGGGTGCTACTTGGGAGGCTGAGGCCGATATGTTGTCGCGTTACCCTCATCTTTTCCATACCAATCCTCCTCTAGCTTGAGGTACCTTGTCCATCATGGTTCGTTCTTTGATTTCATGTGTCATAGTTGATTTCCATGATTCCTTGATTATATATGTTCATGAAGAGTCTTATATGATTATGTGCATTTGAGTATGAGTTGCATAAAGTCTTCATGATATGATGTGTTGATCATGCTTTAGCTTGGAGTTGATGTTTCATCCTCGGATATATGAATTATGTGATTGCATATTTTAGGTTAGGTTGATAGTAAGTGTCTTTCACCCTTCCCTTGACAGCTTTATCTCCATTCGAGGATGAATGTTCCCAAGGGAAAGATATTGCAACACCCTAGTTTTTGAAAAGAAAGAAAAAAATGCAGTTTTAAAATTTTTCTGATGCCAGTGACGACGGAGGCCATCTATGGACCGTAGGTGGAATGACGGGCCGTATATATGAACCGTCGATGGCCCTGTTAACTTTATGAATTTTGAGTTTCTGAACCGTGACCTACATAATAGGAGGACAGTTCGTAGTTCGGTTGACGGGCCGTAGATGGGTTCAGTAGATGCCTTCCAGACTTAGCAAAATTTTAAGTCCAAAATGAACTTTCTGAATCGATTGACGGAAGAGCAGGACGGTCCGTCAATGGATGTACGGACCGTAGATCCTGTCCGTCGATTGGCCCCGACAGTATTATTTAAGGGCTTTTTGGACTTTTTCCTAAATGTTTATTCCCTATCCTAGACGATTTTGCCCCTTAACCCTGGCCCTATTTATACTTTCTAAGCCCTAATCCCTTCATTCCAACTCTCATCTCCCAAAAAATATTTCTCCCTCTTGAAGAACTAGAAGAAAAAGAAGAGAGCTAGGGTTTCTCATCAAGGTCATCAATCCTCCTTTTCTTTCAAGGCATTGGTTAAGGTATGATAGTATTCACCATTTGGAGTCTTTCCTCCAATGGGTCCTCTTTTTCTTAAGGTTTTATAGGTTTAGTCTTGCCCAAGATAACTAGGGTTTTGTCAAATTCCTATGGGTTCTTCATTATGCTTCCCATTGTTGATGTTATGGTTGATAGTGCACGATCTAGCGTGGTAAAGTAAGCTAGTGCACGATTTAGCGTGATTTACATGCAACTTGACGAACCCCATGAGTCCATGCTAAGTTCCCCCAATTTATGATTATGCTTATGTTGTGGGTTGAATTGAGAAAAAGATGAATTGCATGAACTCATTATGAATTGAGTTAAGGATTATGATTATCAAGCTATGAATTTCATGTAAGACTATGAATGATGAAAAGAGGATATTTTTATGAGAAGATGCATGTTCAATCAAAATCTATGATTTTCATCTATTGTGTGGGTTCCCTGAATTATGACTAAATTGCCTTGATTTATGGCTTTCTAGGTATTAGCTTGCATTGAATTGCATGTTTTGAGGTGAAGCTTATGAACCCATGATTTATGAGTTAAGAGCATGATGAGCTATGTAAATATGAAGCTTATGAACTCATGTATGTTTTATGAAGTTTATGATATGTTAATGGAAATGTTGAGTTGTGAAAGGGTTTCTCATGTAATGCTCGACCTATGAATGTGAAAGGTTTTCTCACACGTAATGATTCATAACTTGTTGAAAGGTTTGCTAAACTAAGCTTGGATCCACGATTAAGGAGTTATTGAATGAATGGAAAAGAGGCAAGAGGCGATTACCCATGTCTACTATTAATGAAATCCTGAGTGAAGGGACAAGAGGGGATTACCCATGTACCCCAATGTAGACAAAGCGGCGATTACCCAAGTCTACCAATAATGAGCTTATGACTAAGGATAGACAAGAGGCGATTACCCATGTCTACTAATAATGAACTATGATTAATCTGTGGGAAGTATGCTTAGTACCGAGTGGACAAGTGGCGATTACCCATGTCCCATAACCTATGTGCCACCATAGGGTGATGGTCTATGATAGACCCTAGCTAGTGGATCCATATAAGCTAAGAAGTTCATGGTCTTACCTTGGCAAGTAGGACACCCCTTTTCGGTGTGGGGCAGACACCGAATTCCATGTTGATAGCTCATATGTAGTTAAGGCTATTTCCCCACAATTAATGAACTTAAGTGTTCTTATGATGATGTAAGGTAAAAGAAAGATGGATAGCTTGTCTTGGCCATGGTTTATGTTTCATGTTTCTTATGTTCTATCATGTTTTAGCTTGGCCATTACATGTCATGATTATATGTCATTATAGCATGTTTTATATGCCCTATGTGCATTGCTATCATACTTGGTACTTGATTGTACTAACGCATACTCTTGCATACATTGATTCTATTGATGTAGGGCTTGGCGGCTCCTCGCATCCCACTCGTGGCTAGTAAGTTCTAGTCATCGTGAAGACTTGGTGAGGCCTTCTATGTCCGAAGGCCTAACCTTGTTACATTTTCATGCTTTCCATTATTTTGATATTGTACTGGGCTGCGTCCCAAACCTTCATTTCTATTCTATTATGTTAGATGGCTTGAGACATAAGTTGTAGACTTCCGCTGTTTTGAGTAAAGTTTTGATATAAAATGCTCTTTTGAACTCTTATTTCTCTATTATCTTGTATGTTAAGTATGCTAAGGGCTTGTATGAGGCCTCTCGGGGTCTAGTACACCGTGTTACATCTAGGGGCTACCCTGGGTCATGACAACTTGGTATCAGAGCACAAGGTTTTAGAAATATTCTAGGATGTCTCATAAGCCACGTCGTGTAGAGTCTTGTTCATGAGTGTGAAGCGCGCCACATTTATGAATGAGAGGCTACAAGATGATTAGGAAACTCCACTTCTTCATTATCCTTAAGTCGTACAATAGAGTGTTACTCTATATGTCTCTATCCTAATCCCTATCCTACGCATTTCAGGATATGGCGTCTCAAAGAGCAAATATTCGAAGGAATGCGAGAGAGAGTGAAGAGCAAAAAACTCCTCCTCAAGCTCCTCAAGTTCCGGCCGATCCTTTGACCGGGTAAGTAACCAATGCAGAGTTCAGGGCTGCTTTTCATGTGTTGGCCCAAGCCATGATGGCTCAAGCCAATAGGGAGGTTGTGGCTCCCATGAACCCAAATGTGGGTACGGCGGCATCAAGAGTGAGGGACTTCACTAGGATGAACCCTCCGGAGTTTCACGGTTCTAAAGTGGAGGAAGATCCTCAAGAGTTTATTGATGAGGTTTATAAAGTGTTGATGATCATAGGAGTGGCACTAACGGAAAAGGCGGAATTGGCCGCCTTCCAACTCAAAGGTGTCGCTCAAATTTTGTACAACCAATGGAAGAGTGAGATAGCGGTTGATGAGGATCCTCTAGAGTGGGAGAGATTCAAGGGTGCTTTCCTCAATAGATTCTTTCCCCTTGAGATGAGGGAGGCTAAGGTAATTGAGTTCATCAGCCTTCGTCAAGGGAGTATGGGTATGAAATAGTATGCTTAGAAGTTCACACAATTGGCTCGATATGCTCCTTCTATGGATGCCGATCCTAGGGCAAGAATGAGCAAATTTGTTTCGGGAGTGTCCGAAATGGTGGTCAAAGAGTGTCGTACCGCCATGCTTATTAATGATATGGATATTTCTCGCCTCATGATTCATGCACAACAAATAGAGAAGGAGAAGCTAAAGGAAAGGTCTAGGGACTCCAAGAGGGCTAAGACCGGTGATGGTGGTTTCTCTCATTCAAGTTATGATGGACATGGTCATTTTAAGCTTGGGCAAAGGTTTTCTAATCAAGGTTCTTCCAACTCTCCTCCTAAGTTCAACAAAGGAAGGGTGTCTAACCCTAAGCCTCAAGGAGGATATGGTAGTGGCTCCTCATTGCCTACTTGTGCCAAGTGTGGGAGGAAACATGAGGGTACTTGACTAGCCAGTTCAAATGCATGTTTTGGATGTGGTAAGACGGGTCATAAATTAAGGGATTGTCCCTTGGTTACTAAGAAGGGAGGAGAAAATCATTGAAGGGCTCAACCCCAAAATTTGGCAAGTTCTAGTGGAAATCAAAGGCAAAACTGGTTCTATGCACTTCAGGCCCGTCATAAGCTAGAGGGTTCTCCCGATGTGGTTACCGGTGTGTTGAAAATCTTCCACTTTGATGTTTATGCTTTACTTGATCCCGGTGCTACTTTGTCTTTTGTGACACCTTATGTGGCTATGAAGTTTGTTGTTGTTCCGGATGTGTTTCTAGACCCATTCCGTGTCTCCACTCCTATCGGTGAATCTATTGTGGCTAAGAGAGTCTATAGAAATTGTTCTGTCTCTTTATTCCATAGAGTCACTCATGTGGATCTTGTAGAACTTGATATGCTAGACTTCGATGTTATTCTTGGGATGGATTGGTTGCATTCTTGTTATGTCTCTATTGATTGTAGGACGCGAATGGTAAAGTTTCAGTTTCCAAATGAGCCTATCCTAGAGTGGAAGGGAGGAAATTCTATGTTTCGAGGTCAATTTGTTTCTTATCTAAAAGCTAGAAAGATGATCTCAAAGGGGTGCATTTACCATCTTGTTAAGGTGAGGGATATAGATTCCGAGACCCCTACTCTCGAGTCATTCCCCGTTGTTAATGAATTTTTGAAAGTGTTTCCGAATGATTTACCTGGTATTCCTCCCGAGAGGGAAATAGACTTCGGTATTGACCTTCTCCCCGGTACGCAACCTATCTCTATTCCTCCTTATAGAATAGCTCCGGCAGAACTTAAGGAACTAAAAGAGCAATTGAAAGATTTGTTGGATAAGGGTTTCATCCGACCAAGTATTTCTCCATGGGGTGCTCCGGTCTTGTTTGTTAGAAAGAAAGATGGTTCACTCCGTATGTGTATTGACTACCGCCAATTGAATAAGGTTACTATCAAGAATAAGTAACCCCTCCCGAGAATTGATGATTTGTTTGACCAACTCCAAGGGGCTAGTTATTTTTGTAAGATTGATCTACGTTCAGGCTATCACCAATTGAAGGTAAGGGCATATGACATTCCGAAAATGGCTTTTTGGACCAGATATGGGCACTATGGGTTTCTAGTGATGTCTTTCGGGTTGACTAATGCTCCGGCCGCATTTATGGATTTGATGAATCGGGTGTTCAGACAATACCTGGAAATGTTCGTCATTGTGCTTATCGATGATATCTTGATTTACTCAAGGAGTGATAGTGAGCATGCTGATCATTTGAGGATTGTGTTGCAAGTCCTCAAGGACGACCAACTCTTTGCTAAGTTCGAGAAATGTGAGTTTTGGTTAAGGTTCGTAGACTTCCTTGGTCACATTGTTTCCGGTAAAGGTGTCGAGGTAGATCCTAAGAAGACGGATGAGGTTAAGAATTGGCCTAGACCTCTACACCTTCGGATATTCGTAGTTTCTTGGGTTTAGCCGGTTACTAGTGATGTTTGTTGAGGCTTTTTCTGTCAATTTGTGCACCATTACGGCTGCTTAACTCAAAGAAGGACTAATTTACTTGGTCTGAAAGGTGTGAGCGCTGTTTCAGAAGTTGAAGCATAGGATTACCTCAGCTCCGATGATTGACTCTATCGGCAGGCGATGGTTTGTGGTTATTGTGATGCTTCAATGAATTGGGTTAGAGCTGTTTACTGTATGCAAAATGGGAAATCATTGCTTATGCTTCAAGGCAACTAAAGGGTAAATGAAAAGAATTACCCTACTCATATTTGGAAGTTAGCGGCGTTGTATTTGCTTTAGAAGATATGGAAGGCATTACTTGTTATAGGGTGTCCATGTTTGACGTTCTTTACCAAACTCATGAAGAGTTTAGCAATATGTATTTAAGCCAAAAAGCATCAATCTTCGCAACGAAGGTGGCATTGAGCTTCATATAAAGGGAATATGACGGATGAACTCCTCTTAATCACCCCGGCACGGCTTAATGATAGGGTGCAGATGCTCTCAGTCGAGATTGTCAATGTGGCAGTGTTGTCCATATAGGAGAGGGTAAGAAGGAACTAGTTCAAGATGTTCATAGATTGGCCCGTTTGGGTGTTCGGTTGGTTGATTCCACCAAAGGTGGTGTTATGGTTCAGAATCGTCCTATGTACATGATGTGAAAGCTAAGCAAGATCTTGACCCGAACCTAGTTGAATTGAAAGAAGCGGTGCTAAAGAAATCCGTTGAGCCTTTCTCCTAAGGGGGAGATGGAGTGCTCAGATATCAAGGTCGTTTGTGTGTTCCCAATGTAAATGACTTAAGAGGAAAAATTTTCATTGAGGCCCATAATTCTCGTTATTCCATTCTCCCGGGAGCTACCAAGATGTACCGTGATTTGCGGGAGATCTATTGGTGGAATGGGATGAAGAAGGATATTGCGGAATTTTTGGCTAAATGTCCTAATTGTCAACAAGTGAAAGTTGAGCACCAAAGGCCGGGAGGTTTGTCCGAAGATATTAATATCCCTACTTGTAAGTGGGAAGATGTGAACATGGACTTTATTGTTGGCTTGCCGTGCACTCGGCGACAATATGAATCGATTTGGGTGATTGTAGATCGTATGACGAAATCAGCTCATTTCATTCCCATCAAGGTTTCTTATTCGACGGAGGATTATGCTAAATTGTATTTGAAGGAGATGGTTCGGTTGCATGGAGTGCCTTTATCCATTATCTCCGATCGTGATACACAATTTACTTCTCAGTTTTGGAAATCTTTCCAGAAAGGCCTTGGTATTCGTGTTAAGCTTAGCTCGGCCTTTCATCCCTAATCCGATGGGCAAGCAGAGCGTACTATCCAAACTTTGGAAGATATGTTGAGAGCATGTGTAATTGACTTCAAGGGTAATTAGGATGATCATTTGTCTTTGATTGAG
Organism: Solanum appendiculatum; assembly: GCA_018342035.1. Classification (NCBI taxonomy): domain Eukaryota; kingdom Viridiplantae; phylum Streptophyta; class Magnoliopsida; order Solanales; family Solanaceae; genus Solanum; species Solanum appendiculatum. Next base: position 502 of record JAGDQO010000634.1, on the reverse strand, counting down.
TTTGCTTATAATAACAGCTACCATTCTAGTATTGGTATGGCTCAATTTGAGGCTCTCTAAGGTAGGAGGTGTAGATCACCTATAGGTTGGTTTGAAGTTGGGGAAGTTAATTTGATAGGCCCGGAGTTAGTGCATGAGGCTATGGATAAAGTTCGGCTTATTAGAGAAAGGTTGAAAACGGCTCAAAGTCGACAAAAGTCCTATGCCGATGTTAGAAGAAGAGAATTAGAATTTGATGTTGATGATTGGGTCTACTTGAAAGTCTCACCCATGAAGGGCTTAATGAGATTCGGGAAGAAAGGGAAGCTTTGTCCCCGCTATGTGGGACCTTAACAGATTTTGAGACGTGTTGGTAAGGTTGCCTATGAGCTTGACTTGCCAAATGATTTGGCATCGGTGCATCCAGTTATCCATGTCTCCTTACTAAAGAAGTGCATTGGCGATCCGTTGACTATAGTGCCTTTAGAAGATCTTGGCATTAAGGATAGCCTTTCTTATGAAG
>JAGDQO010000633.1:0-32917 GCA_018342035.1 Solanum appendiculatum | reverse complement strand
AAGAGTATGCGTTAGTACAATCAAGTACCAAGTATGATAGCAATGCACATAAAACACATAAAACATGCTAGAATGAGACATAATCATGACATGCAATGGCCAAGCTAAAACATGATAAAGAATAAGAAGCATGAAGTATAAACCATGGTCAAAGCAAGCTAAATCATCTTTCTTTACTTTAGATTATTATAACAACACTTGCGTTCATTAATTATGGGGAAATAGCCTTAACCAACTTATAAGACCATGTGAGCTATCAACATAGAATCCGGTGTCTACCCTACACCAAAAGAGGGCCATCCTACTTGCCAAGGAAGGACCCTTTACTTAACTTGTAGCTTACGTGGATCCACTAGCTAATGTCTATCTAAGACAATCATCCTATGGTGGCACATAGGTAAGGGATAAGGAGATTTCTACTAGAAACCCGGCCTCTGCTACGGGAAAGCTTCCATCTCAATATCCTCTCGGTGCTAAGCATATTTCCCATGGAATAGTCATAGTTCATTTGTCATAGGTAGACATAGGTAATCGCCTCTTGTCTATATTAGGGAACATGGGAAATCGCCTCTTGTCCCTTCATTTGAATAGCTCCATAGGAACTTGGGTAATCGCCTCTTGTTTATTTAATTCATAGTGTGAGCATTACGTGAGAAACCCTTTCACAACTCAACACAACATCATCATGTCAAAACTTTGGTACTTCACTCTCAAAGCACCCTTAATTCATCATTAAATTCATATGAGACATGCATAAGTTCATAAGCTTCATCTTTACATAGTTCGTCATGCTCATAATTCATGAATGATAGAGTTCATTTGGGTTTATAAAAGTTCAACTTAAATCATGCAATTCAATGCAAGTTCATGCTTTGAAAGCCATAAATAAGACAATTTACCCATACTTGAAGGAACTCACATAATAGAGGAAAAATCATGCTTTTGACTTGAACATACTAACTTTCGTAAAGTCATCCTCAATTCATTCATAACTCATGCATAGCTTCATAGAGATTTCATAAAATTCTTCAATTCATAGCTCAACCCATCAATCAAAGCATAGATTAGGAAATTGGGGAGAAATAGCATGGGTTATGGGGATTCATTCAATCTTTACATCAAATCATATAATTCACACTAATTCGTGCACTAAATTACTTTATCACGCTAGATCATGCACTAGAAATCATAAAATCAACAATTGAAATCATAATTGAAGACCCATAAGAATTGATCAAAAATCCTAATTCAATTGGGGAAATTGAACCTTGAAAAACGTTGAGAACCCATTGGAGGAAAGGGCTCCAAATGGTGAACACTATCATACCTCAACAAAGTCCACAAGAAATTGATGAAAATTGATGGTCTTCAATGGAGGATCCTAGCTTTCTTCTTCCTTGAGAGTTGAGAGGATTTTCTTAGAGAGAGAAATATTTGAGAGAGGAGAAATTTGGTTATGAGTTAGAATGAGTGAAATTAGGCTTAGAAAATATATATAGGGTCTGGGTTAAGGGTATAACCGACTTAGATTAATAGTTAAACATTTAGGGAAAAGACCAAAAAGCCCTTAATAATCAATCATTGTCGGGGGCAAACTACTGGTAGGACCTATGGTCCGTAGATCAATCGATGGACCGTCCTATCCTTCCGTCAATTGATTCAGAGACTTCATTTGGGGCTGAAAATTTGGCTAAGTCTGGAAGGGATCAACGGAACCCATCTACAGACCGTCAATTGGACGGCAACCCATCCTACTGCTTCGTAGGTCAAGGTTCAGAAACTTGGAAATCCTGAAAGTCCACAGTGCCAATGACTGTTCCCACCTATGGCCCGTCATTCCACCTACGATTTGTAGGTGACCTCCGTAGTCACTGGCACCAGGTTGAAAAACTGCATTTGTATTTCTTGGAAAGCTTTGGGGTATTACAATATCTCCCCCTTGGGAACATTCATTCTCGAATGAGAATCAAGACATCATGAGGAGGGTAGAGGACACGGACTAACAACCCAACCTAGAATGCAATCACAAGATGCACATATCCAAGGAGAAAACATCAACTCCAAGCTAAAGCATATTCAACACATTATTTCATGAAGACTTTATGCAACTCATACTCAATGCACATAATCATATTTGACTCTTCATGAACATGCATAATCAAGGAATCATGGAAATAACTAAGACACATGAGACCAAAAGAGTGAACCATGAGGAACTAGGAACCTCAAGCTAGAGTAGGATCGGAAGGAAAGAGGTGAGGATATCGGGACATCATATCGGCCTCGGGCTCCAAAGTAGCACCCTCAACTAATTGATTCCTCCAAAGAACTTTCACGGAAGCAACTTCCTTATTCCTTAACTTACGGACTTGCCGGTCTAAAATCTCAACCGGAACCTCTTCATAGGAAAGACTATCCTTTATGCCAAGATTCTCTAATGGAACTATAGATGTCGGATCATGACAATGAGACATGGAAGACTGGATGCACTGATGCCAAATCATTGGGCAAGTCAAGCTTATAAGCAACCTTACCAACACATCTCAACATCTAATATGGGCCTATCAAAGCAACTTCATCAACCTCAAACCAACCGATAGGAGATCTACACCTCCTACCATAGAGAACCTCAAATGGAGCCATGTCAATGCTAGAATGGTAGCTATTATTATAAGCTAATTCAATCAAAGGCAAATGATCATCCCAATTACCCTTGAAATCAATTACACAAGCTCTCAACATATCTTCCAAGGTTTGGATAGTACGCTCCGCTTGCCTATATGTTTGGGGATGAAAGGCCGTACTAAGCTTAACACGAGTACCAAGACCTTTTTGGAACGACTTCCAAAATTGAGAAGTGAATAGTGCACCATGATCGGAGATAATGGATAAAGGCACTCCATGCAGCCTAACCATTTCCCTCAAATACAACTTAGCATAATCCTCCGCCGAATAAGAAGTTTTGACGGGAATGAAATGCGTTGATTTCATCATTCGATCTACAATAACCCAAATCAAATCATATTGTCGCCGGGTGCGAGGTAAACCAACAATAAAATCCATATTCACATCCTCCCACTTCCAAGTAGGAATACAAATATCTTGGGTCAAACCCCCTGGCCTTTGATGCTCAACTTTCACTTGTTGGCAATTAGGACACTTAGCCACAAATTCCGCAATATCTTTCTTCATTTCATTCCACCAATAGATCTCTCGCAAGCCACGGTACATCTTGGTAGCTCCCGGGTGAATGGAATATCGAGAACTATGGGCTTCCAATAAAATTTGTCCTCTTAAGTCATCTACATTGGGAACACACAAACGACCTTGATAACGAAGCACACCATATCCCCGTTGGGAGAAAGCCTCTACGAACATTTTGAGAACCGCTCCCTTCAATTCAACCAAATTAGGATCAAGATCTTTCTTAGCCTTTACATCATGCACGAAAGAGGATTCGAAACCATTGTGAACCGTAACACCACATTTAGCAGAATCAATCAACCGAATACCTAACCGGGCCAATCTATGAACATCGCGAACCAACTCTTTCTTACCATCTTCAACATGATCAACACTAACCATACATAATTAACTAAGAGCATCTGCCACCACATTAGCCTTATCGGGGTGATAGAGAACACACTCATATCGTAATCTTTTAACAACTCAAGCCACCTTCTTTGGCGAAGATTTAGATCTTTCTGTTTAAACACATATTATAAACTCTTATGGTCGGTAAAAACATCCACATGTACCCCATACAAATAATGCCGCCATATTTTCAAAGCAAACACAACTGCCGCTAATTCTAGGTCATGAGTAGGATAGTTCTTTTCATGCACCTTGAGTTGTCTCGAAGCATAAGCAATAACTTTCCCATTTTGCATAAGATCACATCCCAATCCAATTCTCGAGGCATCACAATAAACCATAAAACCATTAGATCCTTCTGTTAGAGTCAATATCGGAGCCGAAGTAAGTCTATCTTTCAACTCTTGGAAACTCTTTTCACATGCCTCGGACCATATGAACTTAACCTTCTTTTGAGTCAAATCCGTCAATGGAGAAGCAATAGAAGAAAACCCTTCAACAAACCTCCTATAATAACCGGCTAAGCCCAAGAAACTACGGATATCCGAAGGTGATAGAGGTCTAGGCTAATTCTTAACCACATCCATCTTCTTAGGAACTACCTCAATGCCTTTACTGGAGACAATCTGACCAAGAAAAGCCACGGTTCTTAAACAAAACTCGCATTTACTAAACTTTGCAAAGAGTTGTTGGTCCTTAAGGACTTGCAATACAATCCTCAAATGATTAGCATGCTCATCCTCATTCCTTGAGTAGATCAAGATATCATCAATAAACACAATCACGAGCATGTCAAGGTATTGTTTAAACACCCTATTTATCAAGTCCATAAATACGTCCGGAGCATTTGTCAATCCAAATGACATTACCAAGAACTCGTAGTGACCATATCTAGTCCGGAAAGCAATTTTCAGAATATCATCTTCTTTTACCCTTAATTGGTGATAGCCCAAACGAAGGTCGATCTTAGAGAAATAACTAGCCCCTTGAAGTTGATCAAACAAGTCATCTGTCCTTGGAAGAGGATACTTATTCTTAATGGTAACCTTGTTCAATTGACGGTAGTCAATGCACATACGGAGTGAACCATCTTTCTTTCTTACAAACAAGACTAGAGCACCCCATGGAGAAACACTTGGTCAGATGAAACCCTTATCCAACAAGTCTTTTAATTGCTCCTTTAGTTCTTTAAGTTCCGCCGGGGCCATTCTATAACGAGGAATAGAAACAGGTTGCATATCCTGGAGAAGATCAATACCGAAGTCTATTTCCCTCTCGAGAGGAATACCGGGTAAATCATCGGGAAACACTTCCAGAAACTCATTAACAACGGGGACCGACCCAAGAGTAGGGGTTTCAAAATCTATATCCCTCACCCTAACAAGATGGTATATGCAACCCTTAGAGATCATCTTCCTAGCTTTTAGGTAAGAAACAAATTGACCTCTAAACATAGAATTTCTCCCCTTCCACTCCAGGATAGGCTCATTCGAGAATTGAAACTTGACCATTCGGGTCTTACAATCAATAGAGGCATAACAAGCATGCAACTAATCTATCCCAAGAATAACATCAAAGACTAACATATCAAGCTCTACAAGATCAACATGAGTGACTCTATGGGATAAGGAGACGGGGCAATTTCTATAGACTCTCTTGGCCATGATAGATTCTCCAATTGGAGTTGAGACACGAAAAGGATCTAACAACTAATCCGGAATAACATCAAACCTCATAGCCACATATGGCGTCACAAAAAACAAGGTAGCATCGGGGTCAAGCAGGGCATAAACATCAAAGCAAAAAACTTTCAACATACTAGTAACCACATCAGGAGAACTCTCTTTCTCATGGCGAGCTTGAAGTGCATAGAATCGGTTTTGCTTAGGAGCATTCGAACCCGCACCACTAGATGGATCTTGCTTACTCTCTCTTCCCTTAGCCGTGAGAGATGGACAATCCCTCATCTTGTGACCACTCTTTCCACAACCGTAACAACCATCCGTACCGACTAAACATTTCCCTCATGCTTCCTCCCACACCTAGTACAAGTAGTCGATGAAGAACCACCACCATTTCCTCCTTGAGGCTTAGGGTTAGGCACCCTATCTTTGTTGAACTTAGGAGGAGCATTGGAAGGACCTTTATTAGAGAACCTTTGTCAAAATCTAGGACGACCATGTCCATCGAACTTTGAATGTGAAAAGTTACCATCACCGGTCCTAGACCTCTTAGTCTCTCTAGACCTTTCCTTGAGCTTTTGTTCCTCTATTTGTTGAGCATACACCATAAGGCGAGAAATATCCATATCATTAACAAGCATAGCGGTGCGGCACTCTTTAACCAACATTTCGGACACTCCCAAAACAAACTTACTCATTCTTGCCCTAGGATCGACAACTATAGAAGGAGCATATCGAGACAATTGTGTGAACTTCAAAGCATACTCTTTCACACTCATGCTTCCTTGTCAAAGATTGATGAACTCAAGCACCCTTGCCTCCCTCATCTCAAGGGGAAAGAACCTATCAAGGAAAGCAACCTTGAATTTTTCCCAATCAGGAGGACCCTCATTAACCGCCCTCTCACTCTTCCATTGATTGAACCATATTTAAGCAAAACCCTTGAGTTGATAAGTGGCCAACTCCGCCTTTCTTCCGGCATCACACCCATGATCATCAACACCTTATAAACCTCATCAATGAACTCTTGAGGATCTTCCTCAACCTTAGAACCATGAAACTCCGGAGGGTTCATTCTAGTGAAGTCCTTCACTCTTAATGCCGCCGTACCCACATTTGGGTTCACAGAAGTCACAACCTCTCTATTTTCTTGAGTCGTCACGGCTTGAGCAAAAAATTGAAAAGCATCCCTAAACTCCGCATTACTCACTTGTTCGGCCAAAGGGTCGGCCGAAACTTGAGGAGCTTCTTGTTCCACATTCTCTCCCATATTTCTTCTAACATAAGCTCTTCGAGTTGCCATATCCTGAAACGTGTAGGATAGGGATTAGGAGAGAGACATATAGAGTTAAACTCTAAGGCACAACTTAGGAGTAATGAAAGAAGTGAAGTTTCTTAAACGCTTATAGCCTCTCATTCATAAATGTGGTGCGCTTCACACTCATGAACAAGACTCTACTTGACGCGGCTTATGAGACATCCTAGGATCATTCTAAAACCTTTTGCTCTGAATACCAAGTTTGTCATGACCCAAGGTACCCCCTAGACGTGACATGGCATACAAGAACCCGAAAGGCCTCATACAAGCCACTTAGAATACATACATACAAGATCATAGAAATTAAGAGTTCAAAAGAGAATTTCATATCAAAGCTTTTTAAAAAAATAGCGGAAGTCTACATCTCATGTCTCAAGCCAATCTAACATAGAGAAATAAAGTTTGGGACATAACCCCATACAACATCCGAAATGAAACAACATGAAAATAAGAACAACTAGACTATGTCCTCGGATGGATGAGGATTCACCAAGTCTTCTATCAAATCTTCTATAAAGCTCTAGCTACAAGTGGATGGTGAATCGCCAAATCCTACATTAAAGAAGTTAATGTAGGCAAGAGTATGCGTTAGTACAATCAAGTACCAAGTATGATAGCAATGCACATAAAACACATAAAATATGCTAGAATGAGACATAATCATGACATGCAATGGACAAGCTAAAACATGATATAGCATAAGAAGCATGAAGTATAAACCATGGTCAAAGAAAGCTAAATCATCTTTCTTTACTTTAGATTATCATAACAACACTTGTGTTCATTAGTTGTGGGGAAATAGCCTTAACCGACATATAAGACCATATGAGCTATCAATATGGAATCCGGTGTCTACCCTACACCGAAAGAGGGCCATCCTACTTGCCAAGGTAGGACCCTTTACTTAACTTTTGGCTTACTTGGATCTACTAGCTAATGTCTATTTAAGACAATCATCCTATGGGGACACATAGATAAGGGATAAGGAGATTTCTACTAGAAACCCGGCCTCAGCTACAGGAGAGCTTCCATTTCAATATCCTCTCGGTGCTAAGCATATTTCCCACGGAATAGTCATAGTTCATTTGTCATAGGTAGACATGGGTAATCGCCTCTTGTCTACATTAGGGAATATGGGAAATTGCCTCTTGTCCCTTCATTACAATAGCTCCTTAAGAACATGGGTAATCGCCTCTTGTTTATTTAATTCATACTGTGAGCATTACGTAAGAAACCCTTTCACAACTCAACACAACATCATCATGTCAAAACTTTGGTACTTCACTCTCAAAGCACCCTTAATTCATCATTAAATTCATATGAGACATGCATAAGTTCATAAGCTTCATCTTTACATAGTTCGTCATGCTCATAATTCATGAATGATAGAGTTCATTTGGGTTTATAAAAGTTCAACTTAAATCATGCAATTCAATGCAAGTTCATGCTTTGAAAGCCATAAATAAGACAATTTACCCATACTTGAAGGAACTCACATAATAGAGGAAAAATCATGCTTTTGACTTGAACATACTAACTTTCGTAAAGTCATCCTGAATTCATTCATAACTCATGCATAGCTTCATAGAGATTTCATAAAATTCCTCAATTCATAGCTCAACCCATCAATCAAAGCATATATTAGGAAATTGGGGAGAAATAGCATGGGTTATGGGGATTCATTCAATCTTTACATCAAATCATATAATTCACACTAATTCGTGCACTAAATTACTTTATCACGCTAGATCATGCACTAGAAATCATAAAATCAACAATTGAAATCATAATTGAAGACCCATAAGAATTGATCAAAAATCCTAATTCAATTGGGGAAATTGAACCTTGAAAAACGTTGAGAACCCATTGGAGGAAAGGGCTCCAAATGGTGAACACTATCATACCTCAACAAAGTCCACTAGAAATTGATAAAAATTGATGGTCTTCAATGGAGGATCCTAGCTTTCTTCTTCCTTGAGAGTTGAGAGGATTTTCTTAGAGAGAGAAATATTTGAGGGAGGAGAAATTTGGGAATGAGTTAGAATGTGTGAAATTAGGCTTAGAAAATATATATAGGGTCTAGGTTAAGGGTATAACCGACTTAGATTAATAGTTAAACATTTAGGGAAAAGACCAAAAACCCCTTAATAATCAATCATTGTCGGGGGCAAACTACGGGCAGGACCTATGGTCCGTAGATCAATCGATGGACCGTCCTATCCTTCCGTCAATTGATTCAGAGACTTCATTTGGAGCTAAAATCTTGGCTAAGTCTGGAAGGGATCTACGGAACCCATCTGCGGACCGTCAATTGGACGGCGACCCATCCTACTGCTTCTTAGGTCAAGGTTCAGAAACTTGGAAATCCTGAAAGTTCACAATGCCAACGACGGTTCCCACCTACGGCCTTTCATTCCACACACGATCCGTAGGTGACCTCCGTAGTCACTGGCACCAGGTTGAAAAACTGCATTTTCATTTCTTGGAAAGCTTTGGGGTATCACAAAACCTTCTATAATAACCAGCCAAACCCAAGAAACTTCGAATATCTGAATGGGATAGAGGTCTAGGCCAAATATTAACCACATCCGTCTTCTTAGGATCCACCTCAATACCTTTACCAGAAACAATGTGACCAATAAAAGCCACTGATCTCAACCAAAACTTACATTTACTAAACTTTCCAAAGAGTTGTATGTCCTTGAGGACTTGCAACACAATCCTCAAATGATTGGTGTGCTCATCCTTACTCCTTGAGTAAATCAAAATATCATCGATGAACACAATCACAAACATGGCAAGGTATTATCTAAACACTCTATTCATCAAGTCCATAAATTCAACCGGAGCATTAGTCAAGCCAAACGACATTACCAAGAATTCGTAATGACCATTCTGAGTTCAAAAAACCGTCTTCGGAATGTCATCTTCCTTCACCTTCAATTGATGAGAACCTGACTGGAGGTCAATCTTGGAGAAGTAACTTGCACCTTGGAGTTGATCAAACAAATTATATATACTTGGGAGAGGATACTTATTCTTAATGCTAACCTTGTTCAATTGCCGATAGTCAATACACATAGGAAGTGAACTATTTTTCTTCCGAACAAACAAAACTAGAGCACCCCATGGAGAGATACTCGGTCGGATGAAACCCTTATCCAAAAAATCTTTCAATTGCTCATTTAATTCCTTAAGTTCTACCGGAGCCATTCGGTAAGGAGGAATAGAGATAGGTTGCGAATCAGGGAGAAAGTCAATACCGAAGTCTATTCCCTTATCATGAGGGACACTGGGTAAATCATCGGGAAACACTTTCAAAAACTCATTAACAATGGGGACTGACTCAAAGATAAGGGGTTTCAGAATCTACATCCCTAACCCGAACAAGATGGCATAAGTAACCCTTCGAAATCATCTTTCTAGTTTTAAGGCAAGAAACAAATTGACCTTTAGGCATAGAATTTCCCTCTTTCCACTCTAGGACAGACTCATTTAGAAATTGGAACTTAACCACTCGGGTTCTACAATCAATAGAAGCCTAACAAGAATGGAGTCAATCCATGTCAAGAATAATATCAAAGTCTACCATATCAAGCTCTAAAAGATCAACATGAGTGACTCTATGGGATAAGGAGACGGGACAACTTCTATAGACTCTCTTAGCCACCATAGATTCACCAATAGGTGTAGAGACAGAAAAGGGTCTATCAACACATCCAGAAGAACATCAAACCTCAAAGCCACATATAGCGTCACAAAAGACAAGGTAGCACCGGGATCAAGCAAAGGATAAACATCAAGATGAAAAACTTTCAACATACATGTAACAACATCGGGAGAACCCTCTTGATCATGTCGAGTTTGAAGTGCATAGAACCGGTTTTGCTTAGGAGCACTTGAACCCGAACCACTAGGCGTAGCTTGCCTACCATCTTTTCCCTTGTCAAGTCTAAGTGGAAATCCCTCAAGCGGTGACCACTTTTGCCACAACCAAAGCAATTATTCGTACCCATCAAGCATTTTCCCGGAGGACTCTTGCCACACTTTTGGCATGTGAGAATCGAAGATCCATTTCCACCACCATTTCCTCCTTGAGGCTTGGGGTTAGACACCCTTTCCTTTTTTAACTTAGGAGTCGGAACATTGGAGGAATCTTGACCGGAAAACCTTTGTCGAAACTTAGAACGACCATGTCCATCGGACCTTGAATGTGAAAAGTCACCATCACCGGTCTTTGCCCTCTTTGCCTGCCTATACTTCTCCTTAAGTTTCTCCTCTTCGATTTGTTGAGGAAGTATCATTAGGTGATAAATTCCATTTCCTTAATGAGCGTGGCGATACAACATTCTTTAACCACCATTTTAGACACACTCAAAAATCTTCCTTCCATTGGTTGAACCAAGCTTGAGCAACACCCTTAAGTTGATAAGAAGACAATTCCACCTTTTCCATCGGCATCACACTCATGATCATCAAAGCCTTATATACTTCATGGATGAACTCTTGAGGATCTTCCTCAACCTTGGAACCATGAAACTCCGGATGATTCATTCATGTGAAGTCCCTTACTCTAGTTGCCGCCGTACCCACATTTGGGTTCACGGGGACCACAGCCTCCCTATTGGCTTGAGCCGTCATGACTTGGACCAACATTTGAAAAGCAGCCCTAAACTCTGCATTAGTAACTTGTTCAGCCAAAGGGTCGACCGAAACTTGGGGAGCTTCTTAAGGAGCTTGAGGAGCTTCTCGTTCCACATTCTCACCCGCATTCCTTCTAACGTATGCTCTTCGAGTGGCCATATCCTGAAAAGCATTGGATAAGGATTAAGAAAGAGACATATAGAGTTACACTCTATCACACGACTTTAGAATGATGAAAGAAGTGGAATTTCCTAAACATCTTATATCCTCTCATTCATAAGTATGGCGCGCTTCACACTCCTGAACAAGACTCTACTCACTGTAGCATATGAGACATCTTAGGACCTTTCTAAACCTTGTGCTCTGAATACCAAGTCTGTCACGACCCAAAGTATACCCTGGGCATAACATGGTGCATAGGACCCCGAGAGGCCCCATACAAGCCACATAACATACATCATACAAGATAATAGAATTTAAAGAGTTCAAAGAAAGTATTTCATATAAAAGATTTTTGACAAAAGCGGAAGTCTAACATAAGTATCAAAGCCATCTAATACATCATAAGAAAAGTGATTGGGACATAACCCATACATCACGTACAAAATCTGAAAACAAAAAGATATAAAGCTATAAAGTCTCTCAGTTCTCGGAACATGAGGACTCACCAATCACTTGAAGCACCAAAATAGATGTCTAGCCATGTCACAACCCGATTTCTCAAGTCATGATGGCGCCTACCATCCCACCAGTAGGCAAGCCAAACTCCATCCCGGAACTTAACAGTAATGGGATTAAGAGTGGAAACTAATTATAAACCAAGCGGAAGCATATAACAAGAACACATAAAAGAAGGCTGGAGCGGAATCAAACCAAAATAATATATACAAGACACCTTCCAAAATCTGGAAGTCACATGTACAGAACTACTAACAAGAGTACAAGTCCCAAAAGTGGACCATAGAAACAACTGTCTCGAAAACAAAAGACAAGCCAAAACTCACACTTTGAGAACTTGGCATAAAGCCGATGCTCTCTCAAAGTCTGGAGCACTATCCTCAAATGTTGCTCATGCTCACGATGGCTCCGCGAGTACACTAAGATTTCATCAATGAAGACTATGACAAAGAAATCTAAATACGGCCTGAATACGCTAGTCATCAAGTCCATAAAGGCGGCAGGGGCATTAGTCAACCCAAAAGACATAACCAGGAACTCATAATGGCCATAACGAGTCCTAAATGTTGTCTTAGAGATGTCCGCTCCTCTAATCCTCAGCTGATGATAACCAGATCTCAAGTCAATCTTAGAAAACACGGCAGCACCTTGAAGCTGGTCGAATAGGTAATAATATGAGCCATAGAATAACAGTTCTTCACCGACACCTTATTCAACTGCCTGTAATCAATACACATCTGCATGGTGCTATCCTTCTTCCTCACAAACAGGACTGGAGCACCCCAAGGTGACACACTAGGTCAGATGAACCCTCTACTCAAGAGATCCTGAAGCTGATCACTGAGCTTTGCAGGTGCCATATGGTATGGCGGGATAGAAATGGGATGAGTACTCGGCTCCACGTCTATGCCAAAGTCAAATGTCCCGATCTGGGGGTAGGCCAGGAAGGTCGACAAGAAACACATCTGTGAACTCTCGGACAACAGGCACTAAATCAATTGTAGGGCCCTCCCTACTCACATCTCTAACATATGCCAAGTAAGCCAAACATTCGTTGTCCACCAGCCTCTGGGCCTGAATACAAGAAATCACTCCAATTGGTGTGCGACTACAAGAACCCTACCATACCACCGGTGAGATACCAGGAATGGCTAAAGTCACGGTCTTAGCATAATAGTCCAAGACAACCCGATGAGGAGATAGCCAATCCATGCCCAGAATCACATCAAAATCTACCATACAAAGCACAATAAGATCAACCAGAGTGTCCTGCCCTCGAATGGTCACCACACAAGACCTGCCAAACCGATCCACTACTAAGGAATCCCCTACTAGGGTCGAAACACGCAATGGAACCGATAAGGGCTCAGGACTCACTCCCAATCGAGGCACACAATAATCAGACACATATGAATAAGTAGAACCAGGATCAAATAAGGCTGAAGCGGACTGATGGCATAAGAGAACCGTACATGTGATCACATCATCAGATGCCTCGGCCTCTACTCTAGTTGGAACTGCATAGAAATGGCCTCAGGATCCTGTACCCTGCACATCCACTCGACCGCCTGTCCTGCCTCCCCCAGGACCTCCCCGAGAACCCTGCTGCTGACCCCCTCCTCTAGCTGGAGGTTCTACTATCGAAATCAGTCTCGATGCCTGAGGGGCTGGTAAAGCTGATCTAGAAGAAGGGCACTCCCTGGCCCAGTGACCAAGCTCCCAACAAGTGAAGATGCCCTGAAAAGGCCTGCTAACCGCTGGAGGTCGGCCACCCCGACCTGAAACCCACCTCGGCCCTGACTCGGACCGGCACTAAAACCGCTCTGACGGTGCTGATCACCGTCTGAGGTCTGCGACGCTGCCTGAAATGAGCGACTGGACTGCCCAGGATGGAACCCCAGGTGAAACTGGTATCGAGTAACTCAAGGCCTGGAATGGGGCCCACTAGCTCTGTCATCCTATCTGACCCTCTTGTTGCTGCCCCCTTGGGCCTCGCGACGTAGCTGCTTAGTAGTACGGGCATGGTCTACCACCCCTAGAAAGGAACAGTCCACTGTCAACATAGACTGCGACTCAATCCCCAGCTGTTGCCTCAATCCTCTGACAAAGCATTGGACCCGCTCCTTCTCTGTAGGCAGAATCATGGTGGCATGACGGGACAACTCAAGAAATCTGGCCTCTTACTCAGACACCACCATAGAGCCTTGCTCCAACCTCTAGAACTCATCACGAAGTCGATCCCTGACGCTCCTTGGAATAAATCTGGCCAGAAAAGCCTCGGAAAACTTCTCCCATGATACTGGTGGTGCTCTAGCTGGCCTGGTCCCAATGAACGAATGCCACAATTGTCTGGCTGGTCCGTCTAGCTGATAAGCTATAAAGTCAGCTCCTTTGGACTCCACTAAACCCAAGGTCTGCAACCTCTCACAGCAAGTAGTCAGGAACTCGTGGGCATCCTCCCCCACAGCCTTGGAGAACCTCGGTGGTGATAGTCTAAGGAACATGAAACGACCCCAAAAATGCCCGAAAATGTGCTTCGGAAACACCTATAATTGTAATTTCCATATATCTCAAACTCTGTGCATGATTTCGGAAATTCGACTTCATATTCTTATTTGTGGGGTCAAATTGAGTGGGGAATGGGTCTAACCCGAATTTTAGAGCAACCGTATCAAAATTCAAAAATCGCAAAAAATTGCGATTTGGAGGGTCAACTTTAAAGGGGCATATCTCTTAGCACACAAGGAACTGGAAGGGCTGCAAGCTATTAAATTAAAGCTCTTTGAGTTAGCTTTCCAACGCACTTGGTTTCACCTCATTCCGAGTTAGGATGAGGGAGTTATGACCATTTTCGTAAAACCTGTCTGTGCAGATTTGCAATTTCCAGTGAGCTATTTTTTTAGGCGGGTTGGAGACGTTTTTTTTTTATAAAAAGGGGATATGTCCCATACTTAGTCATTTTTCTTAACTCCAAAAACACTCTCTAAGCCCTCTCCAAAAATTCCACCAAGATCTTCAACCAAATTCAAACATCTCAAGCTCTAATTCCGGATTCAAGACTCAATCTCAAGCTTCGATTTCTCCATTCCCAATCTTCATCAAGGATTCTCCAAAGTGAGGTATGTGGGTTTGATTGTGGAAACCTTCCTTTCCACAAGTCCAACCATTTATCCTCTATTTCTACTTCAAGTTTATGGGTCCTTATGATTATTTATGAACTCTTGAATTATGGAATTACTACTACACACCCTATTATGGTCCATTTTGCATATTATCATGAAATGGAATTATTATGTGATGTTTATGGTTTACATGCTTCCATGATCAAATTATGAAGGTTGATATATATATGTATGTTGTTGGTGGGCTATTTATATGGATTTTTGAATTGGTTGGACTTAGTATCTTGAAAATACATGATTTCATTTACATGGACAATTGCCCACCTTGTGTTTGATAAAATGCCCATTTATGGAATTCTTAGGAAAGGGAAGGTCCAAGGTACGTCCTATGAGTCGGATGGTTATGTAATTACTGAAATGATGATGAAATGGACACATGTATATGATTTTCCCTAAATAAGTGTTGTGAGTCGACCAAGCCTAGTACGGGGGTAGTAGGCCCGTATAACCGTATCGAGGGGTTGGTACCTTGGTTGCCTAGTACGGGGGGTAGTAGGCCCGTATAACCGTATCGAGGGGTTGGTACCTTGGTTGCCTAGTACGGGGGGTAGTAGGCCGTATAACCATATCGAGGGGTTTGTACCTTGGTCCCTAGCTCGGGGGGTGGTAGGCCCGTGTAACCATATTGAGGGGTTTGTACCTCTTTCGCCTCTCCAAGGGGGTGGTAGGCCTTGGAAATACTATATTTATGGTCACTCGCCACACATGTACTACGTCCCACTAAATATGATTTTTATGTAACCATCATTATACATATCATTTCATTAATATGCTATCTATTGGGTATGATTACGCATTTTTCCTATGATGTCCATCTAATGTAGAATTGCATTGCATCCCATATACTTAGTACAATTCAAATGTACTAACGCATACCTCTATCCTACATTGAGGTCACCATGTAGGGACCGGAGCACCGCTTGACCATCCTCCTCCGCGTGGCTAGTACGATTTTCTATAGTGGTTATTGGTGAGTCCTCCATTTCGGGGACGTTGCTCATGATCTTTTGCTATGTATAAAACTTTTCCTTTCTATTTATGTTTTGACTATGAGGGTGAGCCCGGTAGTTTGTCTTGGCCCCCGCTAAGTACTCATGTTTAGAGGTGGTGTTGGACAAGTTGTGTATTATGCTTGAGCTTGACTCATCTATGGTATTTATGTATCATTTCTTTTTTTTCTTGCTCCCTTAGTCCCGATTTCCCCCTTGATTATGCTTATCGCTTATGGTCATTTAATTGCTTCCGTGACCAAGGATGTGTAATGATATGCTATGAGGCTTGTTTGGGGTTCCTCCGGGTTCCCCATTCGCCGGTCACATCTAGGCCCTAGGCTTGGGTCGTGACAAACTTGGTATCAGAGCACTAGGTTGAATGATCCTCGGAGTCCAACACACCGCGTTGATTAGAGTCCGATTCATGGTTGTGTTGTGCACCACAACTATGAGTAGGAGGCTATGGGACGTTTTAGGAAATGTTTCCCTTCTCCATGTTCTAAGTCGTGCTATAGAGTTGAATTAAGTTCTTCCCTAACGGTTGTTCTTTGTTATGCTAGATCATGCCTAATACAAGAGGAAGATGAGCCCGCGCACCCGAGGAACAACCGACCAATGGGGATCTTCGGGATGCCCTTACTTTATTTGCACAAGCTATGGCTAATCAAGCCAACCACGGGACCCAAGCCCCTCAGGCTCCTACCCCGGCATCTCGGGTGAGAGACTTCGTGCGGATGAATCCCCCAGAGTTCTATGGGTCTAAGTTAGATGAAGACCTTCAAGAGTTCATTGATGAAGTCCACAAGATATTAGCTATCATGGGCGTGAGGTCAGAAAATAAGGCGGAGTTGGCGGCCTACCAACTAAAAGGAGTGGCCCAAATATGGTACAACCAATGGAAGAGAGAGAAGGGGGCAAACTATGTGGTGCCTTGGGAAGAGTTCAAAACGGCTTTCCTTAATCGATTCTTTCCTCTAGAGCTTAGGGAAGCCAAATTGGTGGAGTTCATGAATTTAAAACAAGGATCTATGAGTGTGAGGGAGTATGCCCTCAAGTTTAACCAACTTTCAAGATATGCTCCACACTTGGTTGCCGACTCACGGTCTAGAATGAATAAATTCGTGATGGGTGTGTCCGACCTAGTGAGTGAAGAATGCCGGTCCGCAATGTTGATTAGTGACATGGACTTGTCCCGCTTGATGGTCTATGCCGAACAAATGGAGGAGGAGAAGTTGAGGAAGAGGAGGGGTCATGAGGCCAAGAGGGCCCGTTTTGAGGGCAAGTTCCAAAGTCGAAGGGGAGGCCGATTTCATCAAGGCCAAGGGTCTTCTCATGCGCCCCATAGGGGGTTTGCCAATGACGTTCCAAGGGCCCAAGGTGTTGGTGGTATGGGTCCTAGTGATGTATGTCCGAAGTGTGGTAAGGGCCATGATGGCCCGTGTTTGAGAAATACCGGTGCTTGCTACAGTTGTGGGGAAATGGGGCACAAGGCAATGGATTGTCCCCGAAATCGTAACAAGGGTAAGGAGGTCCGTCCACAAGGTGCCAATGCGGTTCCTTTGGGGAGAGGGGGCCGACAAGATGGTGCCCCAAGGCACAATCAATTTTATGCTTTGCATGGGAGGCAAGGGGTCGATGAAGTCCCCGATGTCGTTACCGGTATGTTGAAAATCTTTGACTTGGATGTATATGCACTAATTGATCCGGGTGCCTCTCTTTCTTTTGTCACCCCCTTTGTTGCCAAAAAGTTTCATGTTGAGCCCGACTTGTTGCGTGAGTCATATAAGGTGTCTACTCCTATTGGTGCATATATTGTTGCTAGGAAGGTCTATAGAAATTGTCCTATTTGCATCTTGCATAAAATATTGCCTTGTGATCTTGTTGAATTGAACATGGTCGATTTTGATGTTGTTCTTGGGATGGATTGGTTGCATGCATACTATGCTTCTATTGATTGTAGAACCCGTAGGGTCAAGTTCCAATTCCCAAGTGAACCCATTCTTGAGTGGGAAAGCCAAAATGTGGTAGTCAAGGGTAGATTCATCTCTTGCATTAAAGCCCGTAAGTTGATCTCTAAGGGGTGTCTCTATCACCTTGTGAGGGTTAGGCACGTGGAGTCCAAAACCCTTCTTATAGAGTCGGTTCCAGTCGTAAATGAATTCCTTGATGTCTTTCCTAATGACCTTCCCGGTGTTCCTCCCGAAAGGGAAATAGATTTTGGCATAGACCTCCTCCCCGATACTCAACCCATTTCTATTCCCCCTTACCGTATGGCCCCGGCGGAGTTAAAGGAGTTGAAAGAACAATTGAGGGACTTGTTGGAGAAGGGTTTTATTAGGCCTAGCCAATCACCATGGGGTGCACCGGTGTTGTTTGTGAAGAAGAAAGATGGGTCCCTTAGGATGTGTATCGATTACCGGCAACTCAATAGGGTCACCGTCAAGAATAAATATCCTCTTCCTAGGATTGATGACTTGTTCGACCAATTGCAAGGGGCTAGCCACTTCTCTAAGATTGATCTTCGGTCCGGGTATCATCAAGTGAAGGTGAGGGAGGGTGACATTCCCAAGACAGCCTTCCGGACTAGGTATGGACATTATGAATTTGTGGTCATGTCCTTTGGGTTGACCAATGCACCGGCTACCTTCATGGACCTAATGAATAGGGTCTTTAAACCCTACTTTGATTCCTTTGTTGTGGTCTTCATTGATGATATTTTAATCTATTCGCATAGCGAGGAAGAACATACGGGTCACTTGAGGGTTGTGTTGCAAAGATTAAGAGAGGAGAAGTTGTATGCCAAGTATGAAAAGTGTGAATTTTGGCTGAGGGAGGTTGCCTTCCTAGGTCATGTGGTGTCGGGGGATGGTATTAAGGTAGACCCTAAGAAGACCGATGTGATTAGAAATTGGCCTAGGCCATTGACCCCGTCGGATATTAGGAGCTTCTTGGGCTTAGCGGGTTACTACCGGAGATTTGTGAATGGGTTTTCTTCTATTGCTTCTCCCATGACTAAGTTGACACAAAAGAAGGCTAAGTTTGAGTGGACCGACGAGTGCGAAAGGAGTTTTCAAACCTTGAAAGATAAACTTGTGTCCGCTCCTATATTGTCACTACCGGATGGGCTTGATGGATTTGTTGTGTATTGTGATGCTTCTAGAGTTGGCTTGGGTTGTGTCCTAATGCAAAATGGTAAGGTGATAGCCTATGCTTCTGGACTTATAGACAAAATTATATTAAAATAGAAACAGATAATTCAAGCATGATCAATCAATAATAATATAAAAGTATGCAAAGAGATATTAAAGATCTATATCTTAGTTTCTAAGGGAGGTTCTCTTGGTTTTACATCTGTTCTTTCTCTAGAGTTATCTTGGCTACGGGATCACCATACAAGGTCTAACGCTCTCCTAGCTTGACGACCTATTCAATTCGGCTAGCCAACGTATGAATCGGGTATTATTCGGTTACCTCACACACTTAGAGAAGAATGAACACCTCACACCAGTTAAAGAAACAAGATTAAGAACAAAATATCAATTAACATATTAAAATATTAAAATAGATTAATCAAAGCTTAAATAATCAATTCATAAATTAATATAAATTTTGTCATGCCCCAGACAGTATATGTACTTAGCTGCTCATGCTAGGGCCTGTAGCTCTTTCATGTTGATGTTCATATAAATAAAAATCTGTGAGTTTTTATTAATCTCTTTTGTTCTTCGTATAAATCTTGTCGTATTTTACTAATACAACTTCGGAGGATTAGGTACCCGATACCTTTATAACTACCTTGATAAAGATCATGGCCTTTGAAACCAGGCTGCTTTGTAGTCATGCCAATTGTAAGTTTGTGGCCTGTGAGGCATGGATAAAGATACGACTGCTCCTCACCCACCCTCTTCTTCAAAAACCCCGGAGGATGATGAAGATGAAAAACTTATCCATAGAGATAATGACAAAGGAAAAGTTACTGGTGTGGATTTTTCGGGAAATGTCCCTAAAGTCTATTATCAAGAAATCCCTGGTAGTCCTACAGCCAGTGAAATGGAACCACCTCCAAATCGAAAAGATTCGGTACCTGATCATTTAAAGATGCTCAAATCTGAAAAGGATTTTATTCCTAATCCTCAGACTCTGCAAGAATCTTGGACTCATCCTAATAACCAAATCAACAGAGATTGGTATAAGGATACTTATACTCTCAAAGAAAGAGAGAATTTTGCAAATTCTTGGATGATGGATATGAAAAGAATTGGTTGCGAAATAGACTTCTTTAAGTGGTTTGAAATGACTGGAAAAATTGATAATCAAAAGGATTCTCTTAAAGTCATTATCAACAAATGGTACACTACTTCAAATAAAGTTATTGAAGATGTTACTCCTCCTCTGGAAGGAATAAATATCCCGATTTCTGGAACTATTATAAAAGCTTCTCCTTTTAAAATCCTCTCCGAAGAAAAACCTTCTGTCATTGCTACCAATCTCGATATCAACAAGATTATAGAACAGAATAATTACACAAATCAAATTCTTCATGTCGTTTCTAGACAAATTGAAGATTCCAAAGAAAGAGCCTCTTTTTCAGGAAGGCCTGTCCCTCTATCTTCTACAAACAGCAGTCAGAAAATAGACCCAAATCCTATATTCAAAATCAATGAATTTTCCAGAGAAAATTATCCTAAGCTCAAAAATACCTTTGATATTTCTGACAACATTTTGGATAAAATTAATGAGAAACTAGCCAATTTCTCTATATCTGATAAAAGAGCTGCTTTCAGAACTTCTAAAAGCACCAGTGGTAAAATACTTTCTACTATCAAAGAAAATATTGTCCAAAAGTTCTCTTAGTTTCTTCTGAAACATAATTGTCCCACCAATGTTTTAACATTCCAGTGAATCCTGCAACGATCATTGAAGCAGCTTCTTTATCAGAAGAATTTCTTATTTTGTAAGCTGTGATTGCTATCCCCATCTCGTGGAGTTTATTATAGATCTGATGAAAAACTTTCAACATACATGTAACAACATCGGGAGAACCCTCTTGATCATGTCGAGTTTGAAGTGCATAGAACCGGTTTTGCTTAGGAGCACTTGAACCCGAACCACTAGGCGTAGCTTGCCTACCATCTTTTCCCTTGTCAAGTCTAAGTGGAAATCCCTCAAGCGGTGACCACTTTTGCCACAACCAAAGCAATTATTCGTACCCATCAAGCATTTTCCCGGAGGACTCTTGCCACACTTTTGGCATGTGAGAATCGAAGATCCATTTCCACCACCATTTCCTCCTTGAGGCTTGGGGTTAGACACCCTTTCCTTTTTTAACTTAGGAGTCGGAACATTGGAGGAATCTTGACCGGAAAACCTTTGTCGAAACTTAGAACGACCATGTCCATCGGACCTTGAATGTGAAAAGTCACCATCACCGGTCTTTGCCCTCTTTGCCTGCCTATACTTCTCCTTAAGTTTCTCCTCTTCGATTTGTTGAGGAAGTATCATTAGGTGATAAATTCCATTTCCTTAATGAGCGTGGCGATACAACATTCTTTAACCACCATTTTAGACACACTCAAAAATCTTCCTTCCATTGGTTGAACCAAGCTTGAGCAACACCCTTAAGTTGATAAGCAGACAATTCCACCTTTTCCATCGGCATCACACTCATGATCATCAAAGCCTTATATACTTCATGGATGAACTCTTGAGGATCTTCCTCAACCTTGGAACCATGAAACTCCGGATGATTCATTCATGTGAAGTCCCTTACTCTAGTTGCCGCCGTACCCACATTTGGGTTCACGGGGACCACAGCCTCCCTATTGGCTTGAGCCGTCATGACTTGGACCAACATTTGAAAAGCAGCCCTAAACTCTGCATTAGTAACTTGTTCAGCCAAAGGGTCGACCGAAACTTGGGGAGCTTCTTAAGGAGCTTGAGGAGCTTCTCGTTCCACATTCTCACCCGCATTCCTTCTAACGTATGCTCTTCGAGTGGCCATATCCTGAAAAGCATTGGATAAGGATTAAGAAAGAGACATATAGAGTTACACTCTATCACACGACTTTAGAATGATGAAAGAAGTGGAATTTCCTAAACATCTTATATCCTCTCATTCATAAGTATGGCGCGCTTCACACTCCTGAACAAGACTCTACTCACTGTAGCATATGAGACATCTTAGGACCTTTCTAAACCTTGTGCTCTGAATACCAAGTCTGTCACGACCCAAAGTATACCCTGGGCATAACATGGTGCATAGGACCCCGAGAGGCCCCATACAAGCCACATAACATACATCATACAAGATAATAGAATTTAAAGAGTTCAAAGAAAGTATTTCATATAAAAGATTTTTGACAAAAGCGGAAGTCTAACATAAGTATCAAAGCCATCTAATACATCATAAGAAAAGTGATTGGGACATAACCCATACATCACGTACAAAATCTGAAAACAAAAAGATATAAAGCTATAAAGTCTCTCAGTTCTCGGAACATGAGGACTCACCAATCACTTGAAGCACCAAAATAGATGTCTAGCCATGTCACAACCCGATTTCTCAAGTCATGATGGCGCCTACCATCCCACCAGTAGGCAAGCCAAACTCCATCCCGGAACTTAACAGTAATGGGATTAAGAGTGGAAACTAATTATAAACCAAGCGGAAGCATATAACAAGAACACATAAAAAAAGGCTGGAGCGGAATCAAACCAAAATAATATATACAAGACACCTTCCAAAATCTGGAAGTCACATGTACAGAACTACTAACAAGAGTACAAGTCCCAAAAGTGGACCATAGAAACAACTGTCTCGAAAACAAAAGACAAGCCAAAACTCACACTTTGAGAACTTGGCATAAAGCCGATGCTCTCTCAAAGTCTGGAGCACTATCCTCAAATGTTGCTCATGCTCACGATGGCTCCGCGAGTACACTAAGATTTCATCAATGAAGACTATGACAAAGAAATCTAAATACGGCCTGAATACGCGAGTCATCAAGTCCATAAAGGCGGCAGGGGCATTAGTCAACCCAAAAGACATAACCAGGAACTCATAATGGCCATAACGAGTCCTAAATGTTGTCTTAGAGATGTCCGCTCCTCTAATCCTCAGCTGATGATAACCAGATCTCAAGTCAATCTTAGAAAACACGGCAGCACCTTGAAGCTGGTCGAATAGGTAATAATATGAGCCATAGAATAACAGTTCTTCACCGACACCTTATTCAACTGCCTGTAATCAATACACATCTGCATGGTGCTATCCTTCTTCCTCACAAACAGGACTGGAGCACCCCAAGGTGACACACTAGGTCAGATGAACCCTCTACTCAAGAGATCCTGAAGCTGATCACTGAGCTTTGCAGGTGCCATATGGTATGGCGGGATAGAAATGGGATGAGTACTCGGCTCCACGTCTATGCCAAAGTCAAATGTCCCGATCTGGGGGTAGGCCAGGAAGGTCGACAAGAAACACATCTGTGAACTCTCCGACAACAGGCACTAAATCAATTGTAGGGCCCTCCCTACTCACATCTCTAACATATGCCAAGTAAGCCAAACATTCGTTGTCCACCAGCCTCTGGGCCTGAATACAAGAAATCACTCCAATTGGTGTGCGACTACAAGAACCCTACCATACCACCGGTGAGATACCAGGAATGGCTAAAGTCATGGTCTTAGCATAATAGTCCAAGACAACCCGATGAGGAGATAGCCAATCCATGCCCAGAATCACATCAAAATCTACCATACAAAGCACAATAAGATCAACCAGAGTGTCCTGCCCTCGAATGGTCACCACACAAGACCTGCCAAACCGATCCACTACTAAGGAATCCCCTACTAGGGTCGAAACACGCAATTGAACCGATAAGGGCTCAGGACTCACTCCCAATCGAGGCACACAATAATCAGACACATATGAATAAGTAGAACCAGGATCAAATAAGGCTGAAGCGGACTGATGGCATAAGAGAACCGTACATGTGATCACATCATCGGATGCCTCGGCCTCTACTCTAGTTGGAACTGCATAGAAATGGCCTCAGGATCCTGTACCCTGCACATCCACTCGACCGCCTGTCCTACCTCCCCCAGGACCTCCCCGAGAACCCTGCTGCTGACCCCCTCCTCTAGCTGGAGGTTCTACTATCGAAATCAGTCTCGATGCCTGAGGGGCTGGTAAAGCTGATCTAGAAGAAGGGCACTCCCTGGCCCAGTGACCAAGCTCCCAACAAGTGAAGATGCCCTGAAAAGGCCTGCTAACCGCTGGAGGTCGGCCACCCCGACCTGAAACCCACCTCGGCCCTGACTCGGACCGGCACTAAAACCGCTCTGACGGTGCTGATCACCGTCTGAGGTCTGCGACGCTGCCTGAAATGAGCGACTGGACTGCGAAGTACTAATATAATATAATTTACATTGGTGTATAAATTGTCCCACCAATGTTTTAACATTCCAGTGAATCCTGCAACGATCATTGAAGCAGCTTCTCTATCAGAAGAATTTCTTATTTTGTAAGCTGTGAATTCTATCCCCATCTCGTGGAGTTTATTATAGATCTGATGTTCTGCTAGACCATCTATGTTCCATTCTGTTATACTACTTCCTTCATGAGAAGAAGTGGAAAGGAAAGCATTTTCTTCATACTGGACATCCGGGAAAGAAGGTCTTTTATGATAGTTTTTTCGGTTATGAAATCTATCATTGGAGAGTTTTTGGACAATATTTTCTTTGATAGTAGAAAGTATTTTACCACTGGTGCTTTTAGAATTTCTGAAAGCAGCTCTTTTATCAGATATAGAGAAATTGGCTAGTTTCTCATTAATTTTATCCAAAATGTTGTCAGAAATATCAAAGGTATTTTTGAGCTTAGGATAATTTTCTCTGGAAAATTCATTGATTTTGAATATAGGATTTGGGTCTATTCTCTGACTGCTGTTTGTAGAAGATAGAGGGACAGGCCTTCCTGAAAAAGAGGCTCTTTCTTTGGAATCTTCAATTTGTCTAGAAACGACATGAAGAATTTGATTTGTGTAATTATTCTGTTCTATAATCTTGTTGATATCGAGATTGGTAGCAATGACAGAAGGTTTTTCTTCGGAGAGGATTTTGAAAGGAGAAGCTTTTATAATAGTTCCAGAAATCGGGATATTTATTCCTTCCAGAGGAGGAGTAACATCTTCAATAACTTTATTTGAAGTAGTGTACCATTTGTTGATAATGACTTTAAGAGAATCCTTTTGATTATCAATTTTTCCAGTCATTTCAAACCACTTAAAGAATTTTGTTATTAATAAAGATGCTTTGCTTGAATAAAATTCAAAGCCATGTTGGCAGTATACGTACCTAGCATGAGCAGCTAAGTATACGTACCTAGCATGAGCAGCTAAGTACATATACTGTCTGGGGCATGACAAAATTTATATTAATTTATGAATTGATTATTTAAGCTTTGATTAATCTATTTTAATATTTTAATATGTTAATTGATATTTTGTTCTTAATCTTGTTTCTTTAACTGGTGTGAGGTGTTCATTCTTCTCTAAGTGTGTGAGGTAACCGAATAATACCCGGTTCATACGTTGGCTAGCCGAATTGAATAGGTCGTCAAGCTAGGAGAGCGTTAGACCTTGTATGGTGATCCCGTAGCCAAGATAACTCTAGAGAAAGAACAGATGTAAAACCAAGAAAACCTCCCTTAGAAACTAAGATCTAGATCTTTAATATCTCTTTGCATATTTTTATATTATTATTGATTGATCATGCTTGAATTATCTGTTTCTATTTTAATATAATTTTGTCTATAAGTCCTTAAGACAGTATCATTTAAAAATGGAAAATAACCAGCATATTTTAAACAGTGTTAATTTATCCTCCCAAGCAACTAAGATTGCTAAACTTGAAAATGATCTTCAAAACTGGAATATACCAGAGGAACCTTTTAAAGCTATTTATCATTTAGGTAAATTTAATTTATTTGTTAATCACAATATTAAAACTTGTGAATCTACTACTGCTATTAATAATTCTCTTGAAATTATTCGTTTATTGAATGCTAACGATATTAATCGTTATAAAAATAAATTTAATTATTTGCATATTGGTTTAGTGCAAGTTGCTGTTAAGCCCCTGTTCAGGAAAGGCTTAGATATTCCTATTTGTGTCCTCCTCAGAGACGATAGATTTCTTAATTTTGATGATTCGCTGTTAGGTGTTCTTCAAAGTAATCTAGCCGATGGCCCGGTTTACTTTAATTGTTATCCTAATTTTTCTATAGACATTAATGATCCTAATGTCATGGATTCTTTGACACTCAATGTCAAAACTAAAAATCTTAATAGCAAAGCCAATACTCGAGAAATAGCGATTATTTACAGAGTATATTATCGGCTTATGTCTACTACTCTTGCACCAAAGGCTCGAATTGAGAGCCAAAAGGGTGTAACAATGCTTATGGAGGCCAATCATGAGCATAGTTCAATATTCGTTCCTAGATTGATCAATTGGAATGACATTCTGTCTAACGACGAATGGCATTTTGATGCTATCACTCAACCTTTTTCCTCTCATTCAGAGAGATCTCGCAGTGAAAGGGTAATTCAATACCCTGATGGTTCTATAGATCTAAAATTCCTTGAGAATTCTTTATCTAGAACCTCCTCCATTAGAAGAGCTTCGTGTTCGTCTGTCCCTTCTAGGATGGCTCCTCATTATTCACCATCCGCTCCTTCTAGGACTGCTCCTCACCCACCTTCTTCTTCAAAAACCCCGGAGGATAATGATGATGATCTTGTCCATAGAGACAATAGTAAAGGAAAAATGACTGGAGTAGATTTTTCTGGAAATACTCCAAAGGTTTACTATCAAGAAATTCCTACTAGTCCTACAGCTAGCGAAATGGAACCTCCTTCAAAAAGTTCTGTTCCGGAATTTTTACAGATGATTAAATCTGAAAAAGATTTTACTCCAAACCCTCAGATTTTGCAATAATCTTGGACTCATCCTAATAACCAAATTAACAGAAATTGGTATGTTGCTTCTTATTCTCTACAAGAAAGAGAAAACTTTGCAAGTTCTTGGATAAACGACATGAAAAGAATTGGTTGTGAAATAGACTTCTTTAAGTGGTTTGAAATGACTGGAAAAATTGATGATCAAAAGGAAACCCTTAAAGTCATTGTCCATAAATGGTACACTACTTCGAACAAAGTTATTGAAGATGTTACTCCTCCTCTAGAAGGAATAAATATACCCATTGCTGGAACAATTATAAAAGCTTCCCCTTTTAAAATCCTTTACACAGAAAAACCTACTTCTTTACCCACTACTCTTGATCTTAATAAGATTATAGAGCAAAATAACTATACTAACCAAATTCTTCATGTTGTTTCCAAACAAATTGAAGATTCCAAAGAAAAGGGCTCTTTTTCTGGAAAACCTATTCCTTTATCCACTTCAATCAAAAGTCAGAAAATTGACCAAAATCCCATATTCAAAATCAATGAATTTTCCAGAGAAAATTACCCCAAGCTCAAAAATACCTTTGATATTTCTGACAATATTCTGGATAAGATCAATGAGAAACTTGCCAACTTCTCAATTTCTAATAAGAATGGTAAGAAAGTCGCTACTATTAGTGACAAAGATAATCTTGTCCAAAAACTCTCCAATGATAGATATCATAACCGAAAAAACTATCATAAGAGACCTTCTTTCCCAGACCTTCAATATGAGGAAAACGCTTTTCTCTCCACTTCTTCTCATGAAGGAAGCAGTATAACTGAATGGAACATCGATGGTCTAGCAGAACATCAGATCTATAATAAGCTCCACGAGATGGGGATAGCTATCACAGCTTACAAAATAAGAAATTCTTCTGATAGGGAAGCTGCTTCAATGATCGTTGCAGGATTCACTGGAATGATAAAACATTGGTGGGACAATTATGTTTCAGAAGAAACTAAGAGAACTATTTATGATACTCATGCTACTGAGATTGTTATTAAAATGGAAGGAACTAATGAAGTTCCTACTGAAGTTTTTAAAGAAGATGCTTGTGCTACTCTTCTCTACCATATAGCAAAGCATTTTATAGGAGAACCTAAGTTGTTTCAAGACAGGAGTCTCCAAATCCTCAACAATATCAGCTGTCCTTCTTTAGATGATTTTACCTGGTATAAATACAATTTTATGCAGAAGGTAATGATCAGACCAGATTGTCATTTAGACTTTTGGAAAGAAAGATTTGTGAGCGGACTTCCACCACTTTTTGCTGATAAAGTAAGAACAAAAATTCAAGATAGGAATGAAGGAAAAATTCCTTATGATCAAATGACTTATGGAGATCTCATTAGTGTTATAAACACTGTTGGATTAGAACTTTGTACAGATATTAAGTTGAAGCATCAACTTAAGAAGGAAAAGTCTTCGTCAAGAAGAGAATTAGGAAGTTTCTGTCAAGACTTCGGGTTTGTTTCTCTAACACCTCCTTCAAGAAAAATTAGGAAGGAGAACAAGGAAAATAAGAAAACTCATCGTAGTAAGTCTAGAAGAACTTCTGAAAAGGATTACAAAAAATTTTCCAAAAGAAGAAAAAAGCATAAAGGATTTAAGAAATCCAAAGAGGATGTATGTTGGACTTGTGGAAAATCTGGCCATAGAGCTAGTGAATGCAGGTCTGGTAAACAGAAGAAGATCAACACTCTTGAAATAGACGAAGCAATCAAAGAAAAGCTTTTTTCTATTCTTGAAGAACCTTTATCCGATTCTTCAAATAATTCTGCTGAATATAGCGACGAAGAAGATATCAACGTCGATTATGATTCAGATTCTAGCCAATCGGGAAAAAACTGTAACTGCACAGAGGCTTTCTGTGTTTGTGATGATATTCCTCAAGTCAGAGTCCTTAGCAATGACTCTAAAGAAGTTCTCTTCGACATTATTGAACATATTGATAATGAAGAAGCTAGGAAAAAATATCTTATAGAACTCAAGAATATTATTCTCAACCAAAAGGAAAAGCCCAAAGCTCGTACTATGGTTGAACCTTTTAGCATGAAGCAAATCATGAATAGGTTCGAAAGAAATGCAGAACCTACCATTTCTGATCTTCATCATGAAGTCAAAACTCTTAAAGAAGAAATCAAAGACATTAAATTCAGACTTGGGAAAGTCGAAACTGATGTCATTGCTGATAAAATCCTCAAAGAGATTGCCAAACAAAACCTCGATGAAGAAACAGAAGATATCCCTGAAAAGGATAACTTAGATTATCCTCCTTTCAATATTGATCTTTCTGCCACACCCACTCCTAATATCGCGACTACCTCTTGTCCAGGTATCGATGTTATTACTTCTGTTAAACCTCAGAGTCATCATATACCTATTAAGATTGTTGTCAATAAAGATTTTGTTATTAATAAAATTGCTTTGCTTGACAGTGGTGCAGATAGAAATTGCATTGTTAAAGGTATTGTTCCTACTAAGTACTTAGAAAAAAGTACTTCTAAATTATATTCTGCTACCGGTGAGTTGCTAAAAATTAATTATAAGCTTTCTAAAGCTCATATTTGTAACAATAATATTTGTTTAACAAATGATTTTATTATTACTGAAGATATTAATGAAGATATTATTCTTGGAATACCTTTTATCACTCAGATAAAACCTTTTGTTACTAATTTAAGTGGTATTACTACTTCCATTATGGGAAAAGAATTACATTTTCCTTTTGTTAAAACTCTTTCCCAAGATGAAAGTAATTTTATCAGAGAAAAAACGGTTTTCCGAATAAACTCTTTATCTCAGCATGTTCATTTTCTCAAAAATGAAATAAAAATTAAAAAAATTGAGCAAATTTTAAAAACCCCGGAGATAATTACTAAAATATCTAATCTTCACAAAAAATTTGAAGAAGAAATTTGCTCTGATTTTCCTAATGCTTTTTGGGAAAGAAAAAAGCATATTGTTGATTTACCTTATATTGAAGGTTTTAATGAACAAGCTATTACAACTAAGGCTAGACCTATTCAAATGAATCATGAATTACTTGATTATTGTAAAAAAGAAATTGATAATTTGCTGAAAAATAAAATTATTAATGTTTCTAAATCTCCTTGGAGTTGTTCGGCTTTCTATGTCAACAATAGTGCTGAAAAAGAAAGAGGAGCACCTAGACTTGTTATAAACTATAAACCTTTGAATGCTGTTTTAAAATGGATTAGGTACCCGATACCTAATAAAAGAGATTTATTAAAACGAACTTATAAGGCTAATGTTTACAGCAAGTTTGACATGAAGTCTGGTTTTTGGCAAATTCAAATTGCTAACAAAGATAAATATAAGACTGTTTTCAATGTCCCATTTGGACAATATGAATGGAATGTTATGCCTTTCGGACTCAAGAATGCTCCTTCTGAGTTCCAAAATATCATGAATAACATTTTTAATGATTATAGTTATATGTCTATTGTTTATATTGATGATGTGCTTATCTTTTCTGATGATATTGATTCGCATTTTAAACATCTTAATACTTTCTTTAAGATTGTTAAAAGTAATGGTTTGGTTGTTAGTGCCAAAAAGATTAAACTCTTTCAAACCTTTATAAGATTTTTAGGCCATGATCTTTATCAAGGTAGTTATAAACCTATCTGTAGAGCCATTGAGTTCTCCTCTAAGTTTCCTAATGAGATTATTGATAAAACCCAGTTACAGAGGTTTTTAGGAAGTTTAAATTATGTTGCTGATTTTATTCCTAAAGTCAGACAAGTTTGTGAACCTTTATATAAAAGGCTCAAGAAAAATCCTGTCCCTTGGGGAGATGATCAAACTCAGGCAGTCATAACTGTTAAGAAATTAGTTCAGAGTCTTCCTTGTCTAGGAATCCCTAATCCTAATGATTTTATGATTGTAGAAATTGATGCTTCTGACTTAGGATATGGAGGTATCCTGAAACAAAGAAGTTCTTTAGAATCTCCTGAACAATTAGTTCGTTTTACTTCAGGAATCTGGAATTCTGCTCAAAAGAATTATTCAACTGTTAAAAAGGAAATCTTGTCTATAGTGCTATGTATCACAAAATTTCAAGATGACTTAATAAACAAAGAATTTTTATTAAGAGTTGATTGTAAATCGGCTAAAGAAATTTTACAAAAGGATGTAAAAAATTTGGTTTCAAAGCAAATATTTGCTAGATGGCAAGCTCTACTATCTAGCTTTGATTTTCAAATTGATTTTATAAAAGGAGAAAATAATTCTTTACCTGATTTTCTAACAAGAGAATTTTTACAGGGAAAAAATGAGGCCTTTCAAGCCTAATACTCCTTCAAAAGAAGGAAAACCCATGGCAAAACCATTTGTCTTACCTCCTTTAACACCGGCAAAAACCCCACAAAGACCGGTATTCGATAATAGATTCACTATGCTCGCGGACTATCCAAAATTGCCCGCTCCACCTCCCAATCCTACCAAATTGATACAACTAAGGCCAAATAGACCTTTAACTCCTGGAGCATCAAGTTCTAATGTCCAAACCAAAGACAATTATACAATGAAGACCCCTGAGTCATTCGCTCAAGCTGTTAAGCCTGAATTACCTATTCCCACTCCAACTACTATCCCAAAGGAAGAAAAGTTTGATTTTGTAACAACTCAAATGTTACCCCTACTGGCTCTAGACAGAGAGTTCGAAAATCTTGAGATTGGAACTCTTATTAAACCTTGCTACACAGATGGTAACTTTGTTGATACGGATTGTTCTTACAAAACTAGAAAGTTTTACGAAGCTATTTTGGTAGACACAGAATCCATAGAGATTGAACATAACCGGGATGAGCAAAATCCTGATTTTATCAGATATTCTCGATTCACTATCAAGAGGATCTTATCACCATTCGAGTGGTACACTGATCATTTACACACTCCAGTATCTTTATCCATGCCTCACAGGCCACAAACTTACAATTGGCATGACTACAAAGCAGCCTGGTTTAATTTTATGTATCTTAGACCAAGACACACTTGGTTTATTAAATATTGCCCTAAAGTAATTAAGTCAATTATTCCCAAATGGTTCTACGAATGGTGGAACATTTTTGGAGGAAATCTGCAGATATTACCACAACAATTTCACATCAGGTTCACTGAGTTCCAGAGTACTCCAGAAATATCTACTCTCCCAGAGTATATCAAATTATGTAAGTTCTTTATCCAGAAAAGAATTTCTTATATTATTTCTTGGAATTTTACCAAGGTAGAAATAGATAAAATACGCTTCTTAGCTAAAGAAGTAATGATCAAAGGGTGGACTCCTAAGCCAACCGGAATTAAGCCTACTATTAACATATCAGTCGTCAAACAAAAGACTTCTAAAGATGAACTCAAAGCAAAGCTCAAAAAGGCTATGGATAATCTTGAAGATTATACTGAGACTCAGATAATGCAGCTAATCAGCGACGCCGCATCGTCTGGAAGTAGTAATGGGGACATGTGCGATCTCAAAGGAATAGCAGTCATATGTGGACCCCGATTATGAATAGGAACTTGGCTCTTGAGAAAAGTAGAGACCAAAGGTCGGAATTACTTTTTGAAAAGAGACATATTACTATTCCTAAAAGGAATCCTACAACTTTACTTTATAAAAGTAAGAACCCACTCACCGACAATCACTTTAATTTGTCTATCTTTAATTATTGTAAAGAAAGGATCCTTGTCTTATAAAAGGATCTCTCTCTTCTCTTTGGAAGGCATCAGCTATTGTACCCAATACTGAAAACCTCTCTCTCTCTCCCTATGTTTTTAATGCTTCCGCCTGTA